>CAJHNH020001453.1:120000-150000 GCA_905116865.2 Candidula unifasciata
TGTTTGTCTAACCTCAGGTTAATATTCTTCCTTGCTACTTGGTGGCTTTTGGTAAAGATTGTGTAGACCGTCTTTGCACAGTTAATCTTGAGTTTCCATCTTTGGCAGTAATCATGCAGTCTTCTAAGGTCTCCATTCAGTCTTTGGGCTCCACTTTCCACATTTTCATGACTCTGCCATATTGCTAGGTCATCAGCGTACAAGGCTTTTTCGGCCTTGATTTGTTCTGGCAGGTCATTGATAAAGATTAGGAATAGTGTACAGCTCAATGATGAGCCTTGTGGCAAAGCCCTCCTCCAAGACTTCTTTAGAAGAGATTGCGTTGTGCATCTTAGTCTGGATTGTTCTATCTATCAGGAAGTATTTCACCCAGTTATACAATCTGCCATGTATACCTATGCTCATCATCTTCATCAGGAGACCTTTTCTCCATACTCTGTCATAGGCCTGCTGGAGGTCGACAAAGACTGCCACTGTGTGTTTCTTATTCTGGAAGCCATCATGTATTCTTTGTGTCAGTCTGAACAGCTGGTCTTCTGTGCAGCTGTTGGTTCTGAAGCCTGCCTGTTCATGGCATAGAACACCAGAACTCTCAAGGAACCAATATAAGCGCCTGTTTATCATTCTTTCTGCAACTTTGCCCAAGCATGATGTCGCGCGCCCACGTGGGTAAATACACTGATATAGTGAGGGTGTGGGTTTGAACCTTAACAATGCCCACCCACGTGAGAAACTGGACTATTATCTAAGCTATGTTGATCCTAGACAGTCCTGGATAGCCAAGAAAACAGCGAGTGGCTCGTTCCATGAAATGAAAGTTGCTGTACTTGTATCCACAGGAGAAGGAGAAGGGATAGATAGATATCTGGATACACCCACTGTGATATAATCCAGGTGCTCATTTAACCCCTGCGACTGGTCTCCTTTCCTGGCATTACTTAAAAGCCCCCATCAAGTGATTTAAATATTTGTTAGCTGAAGTAAACTAATATGCACAAAGACACTTGAACCTAAGTACACAATTTACTCGACTATCATAAAACTCATCACACATGATTTATTTAATAAATCTGACTAAAATAAAATGAACTTGTTTAGGCTAGTAGAGTTGGGATGATGTTGATGAAATCATAAAGGTATTGGAAAGTAACAACCTTTGGACAGTTCTCGGCTTGAGACCCTGCCTATCTTTTCCAGTTTGTCGTCCTCACTGCTTTCTGCAGGTCGTTACACTCGACGGTCGGCAAATAATGGATGCCTACTAGTCCCTGCCCAATGTGGGAACTGGAGAATGAAGAAACAAGCGCATATTTGTAGTATCTGCTCTAGATGTACACTAAGCATGTATATTATACTAACATCAAGCATGTTTATTTAATAAAAACATTTCATCTCTCCCTCATGCTCACATTCACTCCTGTCCAATTTGGAAGGGCTTATGTCTCACATTCCAACTGTTACATCTTCTGCCTTCCTCTACACGTCCTGTAATGATAGTCAAGTCTTCTACGTCAGGTGCCATCTCTCGTACAGACTCAAAATGACAATCAGTCAGACAGAACCAGTTCTGGAATCTATGCTTGGAACAATCGACGCGCCCAGAATGCTAACAATAGTTCTGGGGCGAATCAAATAACAAATCTCGTGGATTTACTCTCCGGGATCAATCTCCGCATTAGCCTCTCGAGAGTTAAACACATTTCAGTGTGTTAGCTGTATGTAATACAGATTCACATTAACCACACGTGAAAAGATTGCCAAAGTTATCTTCACGCTTGTGATTTCAAAAACATGATAGTTCATTAAATTTCAATGGCAACAACAACATTTAGGTTTTACAACATTGAAACACATGTGCCCGAAAAACATTCATGACACTATCAAATAGGAAATAAAGCAATGTGACAGTGCCCTACGAGAATGAAGAAATGTCCGCCTAGGAGTACTACAAAGTGATGAAGACACACACTTGAGCAAAAAAGACAGATCTCTATCATAAAATATAGATGTGAACCTAATTTCGATCTTACCTGGAAAAATGAAACCACGATGCCAAAAGTTCTGTCTCAAGCTTAGGTTAAGCCCAACAGATGGCATGTGCTAGACAGGATCTCATTTACCAGACCTATAGTTCACCCCTTTATAACTTTTATCAAGCTCCTCCTACATTACGCCTAAAATCATTCTCATTAACGGATATCATAGCTCCTCCCTTGTGGGTAAGTTTATTCGCTGTCAGTCAGTGACTGTACAACAATTGTTTAAATTCCCACGCTAGGATCTCCTGGTCAATTCATCTGACAGAGCAAATAGGACAAGTCACACCTCTGGCCTACTTCACCGGTCATCACAATAAAATCCGACTTTGTCAATTCTTCTGCCAACACTTTCCGCTCACTGTGTCAATAGTGACCGTCGGACCGGCACTCCAGTTTAGGTAACCTCAGGGGGAATTAAACACAATTAGCCGGAGTTAGCTGCTCCTAAAAGTCTGGCTAGGAGATAAAATTTCTGACACCAACAGATGGTGTGCAAATCTCCAGTCAGTAAGTCTGCTTGGTCAGTCTTATCTCTGTACCTTAACACTTAACGTCTGGGAAAAAGTTTTAGTGTGTGATATCGCCAACATCCCAGGAGAATTAAATGCTTGTTCATTTCGCCTACTTAAAATAAAGAATGTATCCAAATCCCTATTTTCTTGTATACTTTCAAAATACAAAGAAATAAAAGTAGGTTAAGGAATAACATTCTGGAGTCACCGAGCGTATTGTCACACATGATGTTAAGGATATCGGGCGGTAGCTTTTGGGGTCATCTGGAGGCTTTTTGGTTTTAAGGATGGGGACGATATATGCATTCCTCCATGCCCTTGGAAGTTTGCTTGACTTCCAAGTTTTATTAATAAGCCTGAGAACTACTTCTCTCCCAGACCGGCCAAGATGTAGCAGCATTTCGTTGTGGATCTTATCTGGGCCTGGAGATTTTCTAGGTTTTAATTTCTTCAGGGCTTGCTCTAATTCATCCATGCTAAATTCATTTTCAAAAAGGGAGTCGCTGGCTGTTGGAGCTCTCTCTTGTTTCTTCAACTGAAAGAGCTGTGTTCTATCGAGTTCTGACAGCTTACCTGCTCTGTTAACCGAGGCAAAATAATGATTGAAATGTTCTGCTTTCTTCTTGTCTTCAGTGATTGTCTTACTCCCATCTGTCACTGGTTTTGGGTTCACCCTTCTACTTTCTCCGGAGAGGTTTTTTAACTAAAGTCCATGCTTTATTTCCATTCTGTCTAAGGTCTAAGTTGGAGCAAGTTTCTGTCCATTTATCTCTTTTAGCCTTATTAACTACAAGCTTTACTCTGGCACATGCTTTATTTGTATTGGATCTTTGCTTCTGTTGAACGTGCAGTTTCGAGAAATATTCTTGCTTTATTCCTTTCTGATATAGTATTTTGAATTTCTTGATTCCAAAAAGGTTTTATATGCCTTCCGGCTGCCCCTTGGGATGGCTTTCGACGCTGCATTCAGGATTGCTTGTGTTATGTCTTCACAAAAAGTTTCCACACAGCTGTTGTCAATTCTTCCCAGGAGGCAGTCAGATGTTTCCTGAAATAGTTTCCAGTTTGCTTTTCGGAAATTCCAACGGGTTCTCTGCTTGAAGCGTAATTTAGGGGTGGTGCTTACAGTTGTGAGTATAGGTTTGTGGTCACTTCCTATGTCGTCCAGGACTTGGGGATAGCTTGCGTCTGCTAAGTCGGATGAGCAGATGGTCAGGTCTGGTCTGCTGAGAGATAGGTGGGCCCTGTGTAACAGTGTAGGTGTAGACTCTTACTTACCTCCTTTACTAACAACCCATTATCCGACCACTTACCTCCTTTACTAACAACCCATTATCCGACCACTTACCTCCTTTCCTAACAACCCAGCATCCGACCACTTACCTCCTTTACTAACAACCTATTATCTGACCACTTACCTCCTTTACTAACGACCCATCATCCGACCACCTACTTCCTTTACTAACAACCCATCATCCGACCACTTACATCCTTCACTAACAACCCATTATCCGACCACTTACCTCCTTTACTAACAACCCATTATCCGACCACTTACCTCCTTTACTAACAACCCATTATCCGACCACTTACCTCCTTTACTAACAACCTATTATCCGACCACTTACCTCCTTTACTAACAACCTATTATCCGACCACTTACCTCTTTTACTAACAACCCATTATCCGACCACTTACCTCCTTTACTAACAACCTATTATCCGACCACTTACCTCCTTTACTAACAACCCATTATCCGACCACTTACCTCCTTTACTAACAACCCATTATCCGACCACTTACCTCCTTTACTAACAACCTATTATCCGACCACTTACCTCCTTTACTAACAACCCATTATCCGACCACTTACCTCCTTTACTAACAACCTATTATCCGACCACTTACCTCCTTTACTAACAACCTATTATCCGACCACTTACCTCCACCATTTCTTCTTCTTCTTCGCGTTCACCAGCTGTAAACTCCGGCTGAAATTTCTGGCTGTTTGTCCACTTCTGGAATGCAGTCCTGTTCCAGAACCTGAGTTTTGCGTGTGCATCCGTTTGACAGATCTAACTCATTTGTGAGCAGACTGCTGGTTCCTTTTCTCTCTGACAAATGCACTCCGACTTCGAAGGAAGCTCCCAATAAGTCGACTCTTACGACATGCTTTTGGGTAGGCAGTGAGTCTATTATTGTTTTCTCTAAAAGAGGGCCCCGGAACCTACACGGGGAACCTCCCCCATTGATAACCCATCATCCGACTACACCCATCCCCTTTACCCCCCGCCCCCACCCCCTCAGGGATTTCTTTGTGACGGCGTCTCTGATCATTGCCATCATTCAGTCACACACCTCCCTCACTGACAACACATCATCCGACCATACACTCTCCACTCTGACAACTCATAATCCGACCACATACCTCCCTCTCTGACAACCTATCATCCAAGCATACACTTTCCTCTATGACAACCCATCATCCGACCACATACCTCCTTCTCTGACAACCCATCATCCAACCACAAACCTCCCTCTCTGACAACCCATCATCCGACCATATACCTCACTCTCTCTGGCAACCCATCATCCGACCACATACCTCCTTCTCTGACAACCCATCATTTGACAACATACTTCCTTCTCTGAAAACTCATCATCCGCCCACATACCTTCCTCTCTGACAACCCATCATCCGACCACATACCTCCTTCTCTGACAACCCATCACCCGACCACAAACCTCCCTCTCTGACAACCCATCATCCGACTACAAACCTCCCTCTCTGACAACCCATCATCCGGCCACATACCTCTCTCTCTCTGGCAACCCATCATCCGACCACATACCTCCCTCTCTGACAACCCATCATCCGACCACATACCTCCCTCTCTGACAACCCTCAGTCAACTACACACCTTCCTCTTTGACAACCCATTATCCGACCACACACTTCCCTCTCTGATAAACTATCATCCGACCATACAACTTTCTCTCTGACAACTTTTAATCCTACCAGACACCTTCCTTACCGACAACCCATCAGTTTCAGTTTCTAGACGAAATTGGAGCGTGTAATTTCGCATTCGGCTGTGTGGCTAAGTCGATGCGAACGCTTCGTAATGCCGGGATGCCGGGTTCGATCCCAACTGCGGGCCATGAGCCCTGCGTTGGTTTCGACAGTGGTATGAAGAAAGCCGACCGTCCAGAAAGCAATGGCAAACTACTGGACGTAAATTTTTTTAGAAAAACCACACAACAGCCAGGGGCTGTTGGGGTTGGTTATGCAACGTCCTGTGAAGGATACGCAACTAACCTAATTACGCATTAAACAACCCCCCTGGCGGAGCCAGACTTTTTTTTTCAGAAATGACGTTTGCTTCCAGGTCGACCCAGCCTTGAGTGGGTGCCGGATGCAGTCCCGGGAAGTAAAGGCAGCCAGCGTGATGCTGACCACATTATCCATCTTGAGCTGATTGTTCTATAAAAAATATAGGTATATACCTATATGATCTATACGCCAAAAGGCGTGGAAAAGGATGGATGCTGTCGAAAGCTTAGAATAAGATTGAAAGGAGAAAAATATCATTGGTGTGAAGAAACCATAGTAGAGGGTATATTTCCTGAATGATTCTTCTGCTGCATTCTCCCTTAAAGGGGCAGATGGTGTGTTGTGTTGTAGTTTACAGCTTTTCTGGGGCCTTCGGTTCAACACATCCTTCTTCTTCTCTTCCACCTTTTACCTCAGCGAACTATCAGGGGGAAATGTAACATTCGTCGATGAGCTCTGCCAAAAGCACAGTTAGGACTGATGATCATTTCTGTAAGGCTGTTTTTAATGCCATCACTCCGAAGTCCTCCACTCGCTCTATACCCGTTGTAACGTTTTAGTGTGGCTCGCTGTGGCAGACAGTACCAGGGCATTCTTGTTAGATGTCCAAACCACTTCATTTGTTGTTCTTTGATGACCTGTAAGACTGGCTTTATTTCTAGATGTGTCTTCATCCACTCATTTCCTTGAGATGCAATTTTTAGTTATTTTAAAGCCCTACTCTGGCTCTTGACAGGGGCCGCAATATAGCCCGACCATAAATATGGCTAAACACGGTTTCCGGGACCTCTCCACGGGTGATCCTCATCCACATGATGGCAGTTTGTGTCATCTGGTGTTTATCGGCTGTGTGATGTCCTAGTGGGGTCAAAATATACTACTACTACTACTACTACTACTACTACTACTACTACTACTACTACTACTACTACTACTACTACTACTACTACTACTACTACTACTACTACTACTACTACTACTACTACTACTACTACTACAACTACTATTCCTAGCATTCGTCTGATTTCGTGATTTCGTATTGTCTTTCCTTGAAACTCCTGCAGCTCTTCTAAGGCATTTCATCTCTGTTGTCACAATTTTACGTTCATTGCAGGATGTAAGTGTCCACGTTTGGCATTGATATCCAACACATCCGATTTCTGCAAATCCTAAATTAGTCGCCTGTTTCACGACATGCTTGTTACACGGTAAGGGGTATATACTAAAAGAAGAGGTAGGGATATTCCATCGCGGCCGCAGACACCAGATATCTATACAGCCGTGGAAACGAAAAAGTTGACCAGATGGCTGAGCTGGGTAGGGATCGAGTGGAGTTCGGTCGTGCTTTGATGAAGCGATGTTCTGCACAACACCTGCTACACAACGAAGGAGAGAGGGGAAAAAAAAAAGCTCCATAATTACGCACACAAAGGCATCCTCTCTTTCTTGTATTAAAACTACTGAAAATTTAATGAAACCTGGCGACTTCATGAGATATTCCCAGCGGTACTGCCCTCAGCTGTAACCAATGCTGACGCCCACAGGGCGGAGGAAGAAAAGCTGACACAATGAAAGAGACAAGGAAACATAATCCTTATGACCGCATCCATTAGGACTCTTCAATGTTTATCTCCAGGGCTTTTGTAGCCATTCATGTCGACAGTATTATTTATAGAAAGCCGAGACGACAAAGTAATTGGAGTAAAGAGTATTGAACAGGAGCTAACAAAGTAATTATTTGAACCCCTGCCCCTCGCTACTTTTAAAACAAACAATATCTTATATTACACAGTAACTCTGTCGGTGACCAGGTCGCCCACTGGCTCGTGGGTAGACGACTTCGTTGCCGGTAGGAAAAGTATGCAGAAGTGTTTTTCAGTGCTCTTGGTGGTGTGCAATGCTAGCCATTTTATAGGCGGCGCGCATAACTTAGTCACAATTATAACCAAAAACTCCTCCTTCGGTGATGCTGGTTGAATGCACCTATATTACAAAGAAAAATCTACTTTCTTTGAGCACAGAAAAATACATTATATTGTACTCCTTTTATGTATCTACATTTGTCCTACGTAAGACAACATTGCAAACAAAGATAGGCTGTGATTTCCATGTCTCCATGTTGAACAATAAACCACTATCGTCTGCAAAAAATGGTGGGGTGAATGAAAAAAAAATATATAAATAAGACCTGATTATGCTTGACATGGTAAAATGAAAAGAAAAAAACCTTAGCAACATTTGAATTTACTCAAACACTCCCCCACCCCCCCTCCCCCAAAACAAAAAATAATTAAGATAATTAACATTATTATTAAAACAAATCACGAAAAACTATTTCTCATGTCGACCCAGCCTTGAGTGGGTACCAGGTATAGTCCTAGGAAGTAAAGGCGGCTGCGTGATGTTGACAACATAACCCACCAAGTGCTGACTGGTCTATAAACTATAGGTCTAGCTCTATTTGCCCAATACAAGTAAAAGCTTCGAAAAGGGCCCTTACTTTACTTTTACAAAAACTATGGAAACTTAACTTTACTGAGAATTTAGAATTGGTCTGCTACTTTGATTGCACTGTCTTTTAAATTTCCGCAAACACCAGCTTTGTCAGTGCAAGGTAATAGATGTAAGCGTTGTATTAAAACTGGAAATACAACTGAATATAAATAATATTGATTAAGCCACGACTTACATTTCCAATATATGAAAGAAGATGGAGAATAGATGCCACTGAAAGTGACAATATCATACACAGAGATGTAAATGTTTTCTTTTTCTTCTTCGTTCACTGGCTGTAGGGTCCGGTGTAAAGTCTTGGTTGTTCGTCCATTTGGACTTCTTTGTGCCAGGACCTGAGTTTTACTTGTACATCCGTTTCACTTGCCTATTTGTGTGCATTTGGTTGTTCCTTGCCCCCCTTTACTAACCCATTAATTTCCTTGTGAGATGCAATTTTTCATTGTTTGAAGCTCTACTCTGACTCTTGCCAGGGGCCGCAATATAGTCCGACCATAAATATGGTCTAATGGCTGAACGCGGTTAGTGGGACCTCTCCACGGGTGATCCTCATCCACATGGTGGCACTTTGTGTCATCGGGTGTTTATCGCTTGTGTGATGTCCTAGCGGGGTAAAAATCTATTACTACTGTTCCTTGCCGCTCGAGTAGATGCACTCCACATCGAAAGAAGCTTTCAATTAGTCGAATTGTATGACATGCTCGTTGGGGGTGGGGGACCTGGGGGGTGGGGAAGATTACCTGGGTCTCTTCTTCTTGTTGTCCCCTACAATGAAGGGTGTTTTATTATTATCCTACCCGAAACAGGGTAAATCAACAGGTCACGGGGCAGTCTAATATTTCAGGGGGTGGTAGATAAGCTGCAAGCATTCGTGGGACCTGGGATGCACGCAGTCGTGGGACCTAGGCTGTACCCTCTCGTGGGATGCAGGTGGGTTAGGGTTGGGGCCAGTTCTAGATGTTTTAGGGTCGTTAAAAGCACCAGAAAGCAGGGAAAAGCAGTCTTAACACCGTCTAAAGCGTTGAACTGTCATATGACATCATTTGGGGTAGGAATATTAATAAAGAACCCAATGGAGGCCCAGAACCCTTACGGACAAAGGTGGAGGAGTGTAAATGATATAACCTGTCTCAAAGAAGTTGATACTCTCTTCTGTTATAAACATTTATATTGCCCTTGGAATGAAAGGACACAATGTTCATACCACAGGTCTAACGATAGAACTAGTCGTGATTTACGGCGCTAAGTAAAGGGCTGCCAGTGGGAAAAAACCCAGCTAAGCTGAATTTAAAACCCAATCAATTTATAAGCAAAAAAAAAAAAAAAAAAAAATTTAAAACCCAGATTGTTATAATGTTCAAAATTTTAAAGTTACGAAACGAAACATTCACCACTTTTATAAAAGGATATATATATTAAAAAAAAAAAAAAAAAACGATTTCCACAAGGTGTTATATAAAAACCCAGATCTGGGGGAAAAGCCCTGGCCAAGTAACCAGGGCAATGTTTGCAAGACTTTAAACTATTCACCCTTCAGCTGGGAGCAGACAAAGTGCCGTCGACATTGACTCCCCAGACACAGCCCGGAGATCACACTAAACACGGTCGCCAGGGAAATCAATTTACACCAGACGATTTGCTGCGTGGCTATAATTTTGTTTTAAATACATAGACAGCTTTCATTCCTGATATTTGCTGTCATGTTGTATTTGCTGGGAATGCCGCCGTTGCTGCAGTAGCCTGGCCTTTCATTCACTTGTAATGCCCTACCTTTGTGTAAAAAAAAAAAAGAGAACAACCATTCCCATGCCTTCAGGCGTACTGGGCATATAGGGCTAGACCTATAATTTATAGACACCTCGACACTCTGTGGGTCATGTATTCAATATCACACCGGCCTCCCATTATTTCCCAGATTTTCGGGCACACATTTAAGACTGGGTTGACCTCACGGCCAAGGTCACTACAACAACAACAAAAGGCGGGCAATGTCAGGACCTTCTTCTTTGCGTTCACCAGCTGTAAACTCTGGCGGAAAGTTCTGGTTGTTCGTCCACTTCTGGACTGCGGTCCTGTTCCAGAACCGGAGTGTAGCCTGTGTATCCGTTTTACAGATCTGACTCATTTGTATACAGACTGCTGGTTGCTTTCCTCTCAGGCAGATGCAATCCGACTTCGAAGGAAGCTCCAATTAAGTCGGCTCTTACGACATGCTTTTGGGTTGGCAGAGGGTCTATTCTTGTTTCCCCCCACAATAGGGCCCCGGAATCCACACAGGGAAATGTCAGGACCGTAACCTACAAACCTTCGGATCCTCAGGCAAGCGCCTAGCCGCTAAGCCACGACGGCTCTCACTGTCGCTGTGCATCTGCGCTGATTTCACCCCCCTCCCATCCACAGATAGCCCACAGTCCATTCTCCCAGTTTCCTGATTACTGCGTGGCAAACGGTACACACCTGAGTGAAAGGGAACGAAAATGCACACAGCCTGGCAGTGTCTGCAGTAGTTAGTTGAGAAAGAATCATAGACCGGGCTGGCGAACTGAACGCCCTGCGTTCCAGGAACGTAAAGACACAAGACTTAAAGACAATCAACCGTGTGTTGGAAATGGGTGTTAAACGAGGACAATCATGAGGAATCTGGTTGCGGGACAAAAAAAAAAAAGATATGCCAAACAACTCCTACTCTGTACGTTGAGCATGGAGACACTGAGATGGCTGCTGCATCGGAAGACGGAGCACGAATGAGTTGGACCAGGGTGCTAGGATATCGTTATGGATAATATTTAACACATAACAAGCGCAGTGGGTGGATGTATTCCTAATTAGTTGACAGATCCTGCTTACTGTACGCCGAACCACTCAGTGCATAAGTGCTCGGATCCCCTCCTCAGTAAATCCCGATGTGCTGGAGCTGATGACGTCAGTTATGTATTGATTTATTCGTCTTCTTTGGCTTCCAGCATAGAACTTTTGTTTGGCAAACCCCGTAGATGTTTTTCTGCCGGTGCAAAGGTTTGTGGTTCGAAACGGCATTAGGAGATTTTTTAAAATATTTGACCCATGGTTCCCAGGCCTTTTCGGCTTCAGTATATTAATAGAAAATGTCACGGAGAGCAGAAGTGACCTCTCTGATGTTAATGGCATCACACACAACACACGCCGATTAAGTCTACAAAAATATGAGTCTATCACGAATAAGTATACTGGATGAAAACAATCTTAAAAATTGACATCTAAGGTGTCATTGTAAAGGGTAATACCATCTTCTTCATCATCTAAGGTGTCATTGTAAAGGGTAATACCATCTTCTTCATTATTATTACTCTCGCTGTCTCTCGTTCTCTCTCTCTCTGTCTCTTTCATCTCTTTGTACTGCTTTTATGTCTTTTTGCAAGTGGACGAAAAGATCAGTTGTTCTCTTTTTTTTTCATGTATTCCCCCGTCCTTCTGCTCTATAGCCCAAACCAGACCCTCTGTTAATCTGATTTCGTCCATCTGTACTTTAACCCGCTCCTCTGGGTGATTATACGACCACCCGATCCCAACCATCCGGTTGTCCATTCGTCCGCCATCCCCCCCCCCCCCCCCCCCCCCCCCCACCCCCCCCCCCCCCCCCCCCCCCCCCCCCCCCCCCCCCCCCCCCCCCCCCCCCCCACCACCCCACCCCCCCCCCCCCCACACCCCCCCCCCCACCCCCCCGACCACCCCCCACCCCCCCCCCCCCCCAAACAAAAGTCTGCCTTTCCATACGATATCCAGCATAATTGGCCATTCCTTCCACTCCCTTGCAATGCCCTGTCTCTGTGTATCTGTGACATTTTAACCCCCATCTTACAACCCCTCACGAGCCATTCCCCCTGTGCCCTGATAACTGCATGCTCCCATCTCCAACGCTTTAATGAATCAAGCCAGGGGCACTGCCGCGGAGAAATAATCAGGAAACATGCACCTAGTCCAGTGGCTCTCAACCTTCCTAATGCCGCGACCCTTTGATACAGTTCCCTCATGTTGTGGCGACTCCTAAACAATTTGCTTCTTCATAACTTCAACGAATATATGTTTTCCGACGGTCTTAGGCGACCCCTTTGAAAAGGTCGTTCGACCCCAAAAAAGGGGTCGCGACCGGCAGGTTGAGAACCGCTTATCAAATCCCTGTATAAAGTTATAGAGTCGGGCGCCCTGAGTATATTTCCCATACGGGTTCTGGGGTTCCATTTTGGAGAGCAAAGAACAGACCCACAACCGCTCTAACACGCATGTCTTAGGAGAAAACAACAGTCAGCTCACAAATAAATTAGATCTGTGAAACGGATATGCACGCAAAACCTAAGTTCTGTATCAAGACAAAAGTCCAGAAGTAAAGGAACAGCGATAAATGTGCTCTGGAGTTTACAGTTAAGGTTAAGGTTAGTTGCGTATCCTTTACAGGACGTTGCAGAACCAACACCAGAAGCCCCTGGCTGTTGTGTGGTTTCTCTAAGCAAATGTACGTCCAGTAGTTTGCCATTGCTACTGGACGGTCGGTCCCCTGATACCACCGTTGAAACCAACGCAGGGCGCATAGCCCGCACCTGGGATCGAACCCGACATCCCGGCATTACGAAGCGTTCGCATCGACTTAGCCACAGAGCCGACGTTTACAGTTAGTGAATGCTTAAAGAAGAAAAAGGGGACTGCATTTAAATTGCTAAGGTTTGGTCCCAGCGCCTCTGAAGCAATTTTCCGCAAGCAAACAGCAAACAACTCTAAAAAGATTAACCTAGCAAACATGAGAACTGGTAGGCAGTTATTAGAACGAGATATTCCTGCCCTTCTTTCTGTACGTTGTCTGCTTCCACAATCGCTTCTCTTTCTCCAGCAACCCTGAAAGACATCGAGACATTTGTATCGATCGCTCAAGTCCTGGACAAACTAAACTGTTTATCGGCAATCTCTTGTGGAGGCATGTCGCGACGGGCGGCCGTACATGGCACTGGCTGCAGCAATTTTTGGACAATGCTCATCTTTGTATTTCTGTGCCCAACTTCGTAAAAAACTAACTTCATATTTTCAGAGAATTCTTTATGTAGTTGAAAAAGTGCGTAATTATTTGTGGGAATTTCCTAATTCTTTTTCTCTCCTGTCTTTTTCTTTGAGTGATTAATGTCCAAAATGAATCATCAAAGTAAATGGAGAAAGTTTGTAGCTGATCGATACGTTTAAGTTCTTGTGTACTTTGATCAATAGCAAATTAAAGAGTTATTTAAATAAGTAAAATTAGAATAAGAAGTATAGCAAATGACAATTTTCAACGCCTTCATGCATACAGGGCATATAGGCCTAGACCAATATTTTATAGAACAAACGGCTCTTGATATGTGCTGTGGTTAAGCATCTCGAAGGCTGCTTTATTTCCCATAACTTTACCTGGTACCCATTTACAACTGTGTCGACTTGGGAGCCAACGCCATTAAAATTTAAAGTTCGTCTCTGTCTGGACCTGAACCCTTCCGATCAGCAGGCGAGCATCTAGGCGCTACACCACGACGGCTTCCAAAATGTGGACTTAAGAACAACCACCATTACATAAAGTAAAGAATATTCTATGCAATATAGTAAAGTCAAAAAAAAAAAAAAGCCTCATAATATACTCTTTATTATCAACAGCATATTCATTCCAAAATTAGGCTACCAGTGCCAAACATGGACATTATCTAAAGCCCGTATATGCACAGTCACCACCTGCGAGATGAGGTGCTAGAGGAAAAGAGGCCAACCTAACCATTCGAGATCCAGTGAATATTGAAACTATTAGGCAAATTGTGGGTACGACACCTTGTACTAGATTCATCAAGAAAGAGCAGATCAAGTGGTCTGGTCATCTCTTTAGAATGCAGCTAGATCAAATTAAATCACAAGCACGACATCTAAGAAGATCGGCTATAAGAGCAAGAGGACTGCCGCGGAAAACATGGATCGACAACATTAAAGACGCTCTTCGCCTTTACGGCATGACTATAGCCAGTGGCAGCCAATGTGCACTGGATCGCAAATTTTTCCTCACCACGACACTCAACGGCAGAAGTGGTTTATGATGATGATGATGATGAATACACCCCTTACACATCCAACCATTTAGTCCATTAATACTCGGATCTCCTCCTCAGCAGTGGTTAGCGGCTGAGGGCACCAGTTCTGTGTTGGGTATTTTATTCTTCTTTGGCTTCCTTTATAGTGCTCTTGAATGTCCAAACCCCTTTAAATTTGCTGTTCTTGCGCGCAGTCTGGTTATGGTCGTAGATTCACAGTCATCACTTGGTTCTCGCAAACGTCTTCTCGTACATCAGGGCAGTTCAACAAAGTATACTCAGGGGACACAGCTGATGGGACTCACAATAGGATAAGACTGACAGCAAATATGGAAGACCAATGGATCGACACTGACAGGACCAGAGTACCTAGCCACCAATTCCACGCCCTCCCCCCCCCCGATGGTAGATGGTAAAGACTGGTGACGTGATGCGCATTCTAGGGATCTGGTATTTACGTACACCGGAGCCTAGCTACCAACCCAAACCGACGCAATTGGACCACACTATAACAAATGACGGATATAATCATTGTGAGGCTCCACATATCATTTCGCACACATCTCCATGATCTTATTTACCTGTTTTTATTGCTGGAAGACAATTATAAGACCACTATGGAATATTTTCACATTTCGAGTCTATCTCGAACCCAAAAACAGTTTTCAAAACTTTTCAGCAACGGAAGATACTCACAATTTTAAAACTATAAATGATAGTCCACAGGACGTTATGTTGAGTAGCTCGCTTTTTAGAAATACGCCTGCCCAAATCAGAAAGAGCTGAAACCAAGGAGAAAACATGAGAAATAAAAGGGCAAAGAAGTACACAGTTTACAACAGGATATTGAATGAGCAGTCTGACATGGAGGTAAAGAAGCATTAAGACCAGGGACGGCGCAAATACCGGCACTTTAGTCACGAAAATGGCGCAAATAAACAAGATCACAAATATAGCCGGAGACTGTTGGCAGCTTCGGCTAGCTAGCAGCAGGTTGAACGTGGTTGAGTTTTTAATTTTTTCTTAAAAGAAATTAGAATTGGGGCATGGATGGATACAGCATACAGAGAACATTGCGAATTCAAGAGTGTGATCAAGACAACGACTAAGGTCCTTCTCGTAAATGCCATAATGGAAACTACAGACATTTCACACGATGGAACAAACCAACTGACCGACTTCAACAGACCGACCACAATAGCAGATACATTATGGGAATGGAGCAGAGGAAAGTAACCAATGGCATAGACCCTATAATCCGGCAACATGACGAGCATCAAACTAACCGATCAGCACTAAAAGGACGGCCCTACACACAACATGCAGAAAACCAGGCTCGACACACACGGGAGGCTAGAACACCCAATACTAAGAAATGCACAATGAAATAACAGCACGAACAAGAGCCATAACTGTAACTGATGCTATCTATGAGAGGCTACCTCTCTAGGTGTCATTGAATGGCCATAACCATTCCTACACTTTGGACTATTCGTGACGCTGGCTAGTGGCGAGGTCAAATTCAAATTTCGACACGTGGGTATATAGTCCATCATGTCTATTTACACCTTTTTATGAGGGAATACATATTTCTATATGGTCGGAATCTCTTGAAATGTCTACATTTTCAAACCTATATTTGAAAGTTAGAAATTCTTTGAGTTATTATTCTTAATAAATGTTACAGACAGGTTCTAAGAATATCTTGGGTAAAGAACAAATGCATCCATACTTCAAGAGCTGAATATTGAAGAGGGTTGGCTAGTAAAGACAATAAAACAAAGAAAATTGAAATATTTTGGTCACTTGAAACGTCATGGAAGTCTAGAGAGAACAATAATGGAGGGGTATATGCCTGGGAAGAGAAGAAGAGGAAGGCCAAGGAGAAGATGGGTGCAGGATGTGGCAGATGATCTCCAGATGGGTGCATCAGACGCAGGACATCTTGCTCAGGATAGGAAGGTTTTCCGGAGGGTTGTTATGGCAGCGAGGTTCCGCGAGGGACATGCTACTGAATGAATGAATGAATTATTCTTAATTCGAGATGACGATTAACGTTCTCGGTGTATTAATCGGCACACTTCTTGTGCTAAAGTGACGCCACAATTTTTTCCTCTCATTCTCTGCTAAGTAGAACTGATGTTCCTAAACGTGACTCTAAAATCTGTACTCTGAGAAGGCGGCTTTTGTGTCCAGGACATTTCTTAAAGCTTGGGTAAGTGGATTATAGTTCACGAGTACCATGTGTCTCCATATCTATATATTTAACCCGCTGCTGAGGAGAGGTATGATTCGGCTATGAGACATCACAGAGCGAGACTGTTCTTGATGTCAAAATACTCCCTGCCACCTAAATCAAACCTTTCCCTTTTCAAGCTGAGAGTATGTGCACTACAAAACCCAACATTAGTTTAAACGATTTAACCTAGCAGGCCAATCGTTCCATAACTAACTAGTTGTGAAAATGAATGGCGACATAGAAGCCGGCAGAATTAATTGGGTCAGCGCACAGCCTCCCAGAGCGGCGAGAGACACACAAAGTGATGTCAGGGGTTATTTATAGGAAACCCAGATGCAACACAGGGTACCTGAAAGGCTAGGGTCAAACTGTGGAAAATATAATATACAAATGTAGGTGAGTGGTAGTCTGTGTGACTACAGGGGCAGATGTGGATGTGGAGAGATGATGTTCTCTATCTGAGAGAAGTCTGTCTGTCTCTACTGTGGAACTTGTGTTCATGTCTCTTATTCTGACTGACTGACACTGTTGCATAGAGACTAGTACAGTCTTCTTATCATGAGAGCTGTCCTCTGAGCTATATATATATGTGGATGGAGGTAAGCATGTACTAGGCATATGGGTTGAGATGACTGCTAATTCTGGTGTTCCACTTCCTCACAGGATGATAGCTCCCTGGAGGCCAGGCATTTAATCAACAGTCCATAAATCCACCAGCGTTAAAGTCACCAACTTGAAAGCCACCAGCTTGATTGCCACCAACTCTGATGTGTTACCGGCAGCCAGAAGACTGCACCATGGAAGTCTGTTGACGACTCTATTCAGACAGCTCGGTAGCAGCCATTGTTTCAGTGGGAGAAGTCCATATCCAGGGAACCACTTGGAGAAGCCAGACAGTGCCTATCATTTGAGGTGACCCATTCTGATTTAATAACATATCAGACAGAATGCAATTTTTTCCAAGTACAGTTCCTGAGATGCTGAGGAGCCAACCAGTCTAGTGACTTTGTTCCAGACGTCCCAGTTGGTGTGATGCAAGTGTTGCTGTGGACCAGACCTAGAGCAAGATAAGTCCTTCAGAACTCAGTGCCTGGTTCCTAGATTCACTATTCTCACATGTGCCATGGTGATATTGGCGGCTCTCTGGAAGAACTGAGTGTCATTATGTCTGTCGATTCTTAATGCCATTGAATTCCTTTTTCCTGGTTCGTGATGTATACGTTGAGCTTATTACATGTCTTTGAAATTTTTCAATTTTGAAGTTAGTGTCCATCCTTCTTTGTTCTTAGCTGTCTGGAGTGTGTGTAGTAATATATTAGATCATATTCTGTGTTAACATGACTATGATAGTAAACTATCATAGTTTTGGGGCTATTTTCTTTTAGTAGTGGGGATGTGCGGCCAAGTTGCGCCTAGGAATATATATATTCTGTAGTGCCATAACTTGTGTTGCCCCACCCCTGAAATAGGTTGGATGTGTATATTGGCCACAACATTTATTCTATTTCAGAGTGCTGTTGGTTCATTAGGAGAAATCCTTAATCAGGCACGTGACACCAGCGGTATGTGACACTTGGCTAATTCAAATTGATGATGATGATAATTTAGAAAATGTGGCATCGTAAGGGGTTCAGATACCGGAGGCCCAGCATAGAAAGATAATTAATACAATTCAATTGTCAATGCCTTGCGGGTAACTTGTTAGACCTAAGCAGGTCGGATCTGGCACGTGGGTCGAACTGGCTGAACTGGCTCATGGTTCGTCAGCCCTCCACATTAGCTTCTTCTGCAAGCCTATCATTCTTACTTTATTGCACTCCTGCGTGCATTAGAACAAATAAGAAACTTCTATTTGTCAGCCCCGATTCCAACCACTGCCTTCATACCAAGCACATTTGTATAATAACATATGTATGGCATCATGGAGTCGCCGTGGCGTTGGCGGCTAGATTGGAAAATCGTGGGTTTCCGTCCTGACAGTGCCGGACATTTGTCAAAAAAGGACCTTGACTCCCAAGTCGACCCAACCTTATGTCGGTAGCAAGTGCAGTCCTGGGAAGTGAAGGTGGCCGGCGTGGTGCTAACCACATCACCCACTGAGTGCGGACTGGTCTATAAAAGTCTAGCCCTATATTCCCATTACGCCTAAAGGCGTGGAAAGGGACCTTTATTTACTTACCATACACACAGTGAGCCAATCCCTTCAGAGAGGCTTTTTATTTACTTTGTGTGCGCTATTTGTGGGTTTGCGTGTGCATGTGTGTGTGAGACAATCTACATTGTTTGGTCATGTGATGAGAAGGAGTAAATCGTCGCAGTAGAAAAGTTGGAGGGTAAGAGAGGCAGAGAGAGAGAGAGAGAGAGAGAGGGAGAGAGAAAGAGAGAGAGAGAGAGAGAGAGAGAGAGAGAGAGAGAGAGAGAGAGAGAGAGAGAGAAGATGCTGGTCAGTTTGACATCATGACATGGTGTGTTATCTGTATCAGAGTTGACTGAAAGTTCACGAGACAGAAGGTTGTGGATAGAAATGACTGCAAGTGCAACACGGCATAGACTTGAAGAAGATGTGTGTGTGTGTGTGTGTGTGTGTGTGTGTGTGTTGCAGTGTGCCACATATAAATATGTACTCTTACATCTGACATGTCATAATATTCGATCATCCCCTATTGGGATGCAATTTATTTATTTGAAAGCCTACCCTTGCTTTTGTCGGGACCGATACTTATATCGGGGCCTGAAATATGGCCTAACAGCTGAAACGAGTTTCTGGGACTTCTCCACGGGTGATCCTCATCCTCATGGTGGCACTTTGTGTCACCAGGTGTTTATCGCTCTGTGTGATGTCCTGGTGGGGTCAAATTTACAAACTTACTGACATGTCATCGTGCCCGACTTCAGCATAAACAAAGTGGGATTCATTGCCTAACTTAAACAATCTCCAGTTCAGGGCCTTGCAATTTACAGCCCCCCCCCCCTAACCCTTTCCCCTAAAGAAGAGGTACTCAGGTGTCCTGAGACTATCTGGTGAGGAGAACCTCATTGCTTCACATGTTTAAGCCAACCCTGACCACTATGCAATTTACGTTTCTCGGACGTCATTATTCTGATGGCTGGTTCTGAAGCAGAACTCCAACGGCATGCCACAAATCTAGAGACAATTTGTGGTGGATCACGGCCCACTACAGCTTTTATTAGGGCCCTCGAGGTCAATGGAAATTCCCGTTTTTGTGCAACTCTGAAGGGCCAGTATTTTTTCACTATGTTGATCGAATAGATTTATACACAAATTAAATTACAGTTTAAGAAATTTGCAACACGTTTTAAAAAAAATTTTAAAATCATTTTAAAGATAAATTAGTGTGCTAAATAAACTATTTTCGTTATTATGTTTTTCTTAAAGCGCTATAATTTATCTTCAAAATGTTAATTATTCAAATAAAGAAAAAGTGTTGCAAATTAGTGAAACTGTAGTTTAAATGTGTGTACTCGATAAACATAGTGAATACACACTGGCCCTTCCGAATTGCACAAAAACGGGAATTTCATTGACCTGGATGGCCTTGTAAAAAGCAATAGTGGGCCGTGGGTGCATATGGCATAGAAATTAATACTGAGAAAAAATAAGATTGGTAAATAGCCACGACAATCAAGTAGTTGTATCTCAAGTCACAAATGGCTCTAGTCACGACCAAATCGACTCACGAACACAATTTCCTAAACACATTTTGACTCAACCCGCGAGCAATCCTTTGAAACACAAAAGCACACACATGCACCCTTGTTTGCGCGAGGCAGCGTCATTGTAACGAAGGTTTGCGCACTGTGAACAGTGTTTTGTCGTTGCGTTGTTCTTGATTCATTTCTTTTTCTCCATAAGTTAAACTTCATTTTAGGGAAAAGTGTTAATGACAGTGGTGTGAAGAAGCCTAAGCGTGTTATAGTAGGAACAAAGAAGAAAAAAATAACTAAACCAGCCAGCGAGCCAGCAATTGAACCACTTCCTGTGATACATACATGCGAAACACACACATACACACACAAAAACAAACACATACACACAAACAAATACACAAACACACATACAAACAAACCACACACACACACAAACAAACACACACACACACACACACACAAATACACACACAAAGATTAGGTATCTAATATCACTGCCCAAGATATTCCAGAAAAAGAGGAGAAAACCCTGTGGCTTATTTTCTACACTTGTGTCCTTTCTAATCTTTAGAACCACTTAAGTGCCTTTCTGTCTATGTGTGCGTGTCTCTGTGTGTGTGTGTCTAAGTGTTTCTCTGTGTGTGTGTGTGTGTGTGTGTCTCTGTGTCTCCCTCTCTATGTGTCTCTCTGTATGTGTATCTGTGTGTGTATATCTGTGTGTGTGTATCTGTGTGTGTGTCTCTGTGTCTTCCTCTCTATGTGTCTCTGTGTGTGTGTATCTCTGTGTACGTCACTGTCTCTCTTTCTATGTGTCTCCCTGTGTGTGTGTGTGTGTGTGTGTGTGTGCGTGTCTCTATGTCTCCCTCTATCTGTGTGAGTATCTCTGTGTCTCGCTCTCGCTATGTGTCTCTCTGTGTCTCCCTCTATCTGTGTGTATCTCTGTGTCTCCCTCTCTCTATGTGTCTCCTCTCTCTCTGTGTGCGTGTCTATCTGTGTGTGTCTATCTTTGTGTATTTGTGTGTGTGTGTCTCTCTCTGTATCTCTGTGTGTGTGTGTGTCTCTCTGTGTCTCCCTCTGTGTGTGTGTGTATCTCTGTGTATTTCCCTCTCTTTGTCTGTGTGTGTGTGTATCTCTCTCTCTGTGCGCCGCTGACTCTCTGTCTCTGTGTCTCTCTGGGTCTCCCTCTCTATGTGTGTGTGTGTGTGTATCTCTGTGTGCATCACTGTCTCTTTGTGTGTGTGTCTGTGTGTGTCTCTCTCTCTCTGTGTCTCCCTCTTTATATGTCTCTCTGTGCATGACTCTCTGTGTGTCTCTCTCTCTGTGTCTCTCTCTGTGTGTCTCTCTGTGTGTGTGTGTGTGTCTCTGTGTGTGTCTCTCTGTATGTGTCTCTGTCTGTGTGTCACTGTGTGTGTGTCTCTGTGTGTCTCTCTGTATGTGTCTCTCTCTCTGTGTCTCCTTCTTTATGTGTCTGTGTGTGTGTGTCTGTGTGTGTGTCTGTATGTGTGTCTCTCTCTCTCTGTGTATCTGTGTGTGTGTGTGGGTCTCTTTGTGTATATCTCTCTCTGTGTGTCTCTGTGAGTGTCTCTCTCTGTGTGTGTCTCTGTGTGTGTGTGTGTCTCATTTTGTGTGTGTGTCTCTGTGTGTTTGTCTCTCTGTGCCTCATTTTCTATGTGTCTCTCTGTGTCTCCCTCTCTATGTGTCTCTCTGTGTGTGTGTCTCTGTGTGTGTGTGTGTCTGTGAGTGTGTCTGTGTGTGTGTGTGTCTCTCTCTCTCTGTGTCTGTGTGTGTGTGGGTCTCTTTGTGTGTGTGTGTCTCTCTGTGTGTGTCTCTGTGAGTGTCTCTCTCTCTGTGTGTCTGTGTGTGTGTCTCCCTATGTGTCTCTGTGTGTGTGTGTGTGTGTGTTTCTCAGTGTCTCTCTCTTTATGTGTCTCTCTCTGTCTATCTCTGTGTCTCCCTCTTTATGTGTCTCTCTCTCTCTCTCTGTGTATCTCTGTGTCTCCCTCTCTTTGTGTCTGTGTGTGTGTCTCTGTGTCTCCCTCTTTATGTCTCTCTCTCTCTGTGTATCTATGTTGTCTCCTTCTCTTTGTGTATTGTGTGTATATCTCTGTGTGAGGCACTGTCTCTCTCTGTGTGTCTCTGTGTGTGTGTGTGTGTGTGTGTGTGTGTGTCTCTCTGTGTCTCCCTCTCTATGTGTGTGTCTGTGTGTGTGTCTGTGTGTGTGTGTGTCTCTGTGTGTGTGTCTCTGTGTGTGTGTGTGTCTCTCTCTGTGTCTTCCTCTTTATGTGTCTCTGTGTGTGTGTGTCTATGTGTGTGTGTCTGTGTGGGTGTGTGTGTGTGTGTCTGTGTGTGTGTGTATCTCTGTGTCTCCCTCTCTATGTGTCTCTCTCTGTGTGTATCTCTGTGTCTTCCTCTTTATGTGCCTCTCTCTGTGTGTATCTCTGTGTCTCCCTCTTTATGTGTCTCTGTGTGTGTATATATATATATCTGTGTCTCCCTCTTTATGTGTCTCTGTGTGTGTGTGTGTATCTCTGTGTCTCCCTCTCTATGTGTCTCTGTGTGTGTGTGTGTGTTTCTCAGTGTCTCTCTCTTTATGTGTCTCTCTCTGTCTATCTCTGTGTCTCCCTCTTTATGTGTCTCTCTCTGTGTATCTCTGTGTCTCCCTCTCTTTGTGTCTGTGTGTGTGTCTCTGTGTCTCCCTCTTTATGTCTCTCTCTCTCTGTGTATCTCTGTTGTCTCCTTCTCTTTGTGTATTGTGTGTATATCTCTGTGTGAGGCACTGTCTCTCTGTGTGTGTCTCTCTGTGTGCCTCTCAGTGTCTCCCTCTCTATGTGTGTGTGTGTGTTTGTGTGTGTCTGTCTGTGTCCCTGTCTCCCTCTGTGTGCCTGTCTCTCTGTGTCTCCCTCTCTCTATGTGTGTGTGTGTGTGTGTGTGTGTCTGTTTGCCTCGCTCTCTCTTTGTGTCTCTCTGTGTTTCCCTCTATTAATGTCTAAGAGGCAAGGAACCAGCAGTCTCATACAAATGAGTCAGATATGTAAAACGGGTGCACACGCAACACTTAGGTTCTGGAACATGACTGCAGTCCAGAGGTGGACGAACAACCAGAACTTTCCGCCAGAGTTTACAGTTGGTGAACGCGAAAAGAAGAAAAAAATAAAGGACATAGAAGTAGAAAAGCTTGCATTCTTTAAGGAAATTTTCAGTGTTCAATTTCTCGTTTCATCTCTGGGTCATTCAGCTGCAACTAACTCCACAATAACTGTGGTGCTAGATGGATAGACAAGGGAGTAAGCAAGCAGTGACAAACGAGATACACCTGTTGTCCTCCGCGATTAGGGATATGTACAATAGCGGTCTCAAGCAACGTGTTAGTCACTGTGTTATCGCGACTTCCTACTTTCCGCAAAAAGCATATTGTTGTTGTTGTTGAAAACTTTAAAATTTATGTATAAAGATAGTATGACGAGAAATTCTCACATATTCTCTCCTTTTGTTTTTTGCTACGTCAATGAGCCTAAACTTCGGTTGAAAGGAATAGGAAACAGTGAACCATCACCTTCATACATGCCCTGGCACCAAAAAGTCTAGGTAGGTAGGTAGTTTGTACTCCACCAGGACATCACACAAGCGATAAATACCCGGTGACAAAAAGTGCCACCATGCGGATGAGGATCACCTGTGGAGAGGTCCCAGAAACCCCTTTCAGCCATTAGGCCATATCTATGGCTAGGCCATATATATGGCTAGGCCATATTAATAAGCCAGGGTGGGGTTTCAAACAAAAAAATTACATGCGACTTTAAAATGACTTAAAGTATTTTCACATCTATACTGGTGACAAACTTGAAAACTGGTTTACTGACTCCAGGTTGCGTATCCTTTACAGGACGTTGCAGAACCAACCCCACTGGTTTTTCTAGGCAAATTTCCGTCCAGTAGTTTGCGATTACTTCCTGGACGGTCGGCTTTCTTAATACCACTGTCGAAACCAAAGCAAGGCGTATGGCCCGCAGCTGGGTTTAAACTTATCATCCCGGCATTGCGAAGCGTTCGCATCGACTTTGCCACAGAGCCGACGGTTTACTGACTACTTGATCAAAATACAGTTGTAATGTAACAACTATACAACAAAAACCCACACAAGGAAGAAGAGAAAGACAAGAGGCCAGACTGTAAAATAAACTTTAAAAGAAAGAATAAACTGTTTAACGAGTGGGTTGTATCTTTTAAAGAGCGAGCACAAATAGAAACAAAAACCGCCACAGACGCACTGATTACCCTTAGCACCGTGAGCTGGCTCCGTGCCTCCTTTTTTTTTTAACGAACATGGGAGACAAACGTTTAAAAAGATCACATCAGACAGGAAAAACTCACAAACGATTATGTTTTTAAAGTGAAAGACCTTAGCCAAACTGTTAAAAAAAAAAAAAAATAAGAAATGATAAAAAAAAGTCAACAAACGGTCGTAAAAATCTGAACTGACGACATGTGTTGGGTGGGTTCACAAGTTGTTATGACGTGGATGGTGAGAGGTTAAGGGTGTGCTAGTTAGAAATATTAGCTTAAAAAAAATAAAAAGCCAACATAGTTCTTATCATTTGCCAGAAAGGAGCACGTGAACACGATGCTGCCAAGACGTCAGTTATCAACAGTAGGTCTACGCGATCTAAACTTCCGATGCTGGCAATGAAAATGGAAGCTTTACAAACAATAAAAACAATTTAAAAACAAAAATACAGACAGACGATTGTATTTACGCAGACAAAAACTTTTTAAAAAACCTAATTTTGGTTTGATTTTTACCGTCGGTGGCTAAATCACCATGGTGACGTAGAGAATACAACAGGAGAAGGGAGGAAACTGTGATTTGGGTGGAGAATAATCTGTGTATTCCCTCCTTTCCGTTCTTCCATTCGGGGTTTTCCCCCTGCTCTTGATAGAAGAACGGGAAAATTGGCACGAAGAAATGTTTTTGTTAAATGAAAAATTGGTGAAGTAATAGAACTTAATATGTTTAAGAACACAAACACTGGCATAGATTTGTGCGCTGTCTCTCATTGTTTTCGCGATGTCTATTTGTGTTTACATTTAAAAGGCTTGCTTTTTTCTCACGCAACCGCTCTGTGGTGTTTGTATGTGTGTGTGTGAGTGTGTGTGTGTGTGTGTGTGTGTGTGTGTGTGTGTGTGTGCGCGCGAGCGCAAGCATGCAAACTTAATTATTACTGTGTATGGTATAGCGTTTTATAAGAGCTCTCTCTCTCTCTCTCCCTCTCCCTCTCCCTCTCTCTCTCTCTCTCTCTCTCTCTCTCTCTCTCTAAATTTATCTGGCGATACTGTAATTAAAAACAAGTGTTGTTTAGAAAAAAAAAATGTTACAGTTAGTTACGTATACTTTACAGGATATTGCAGAACCAACCCCAGCATTGTTTAGCTGTTGTGGTTTTTTAGGCAATTTTACGTCCAGTAGTTTGCCATTGCTATGTGGATAGTAGGCTTCTCGATACCACTGTCGAAACCAACGCAGGGCGCAAGGCCTGCAGCTGAGATCGAACCCGGAACTCCTTTATTATGAAGCGCGTTAGTAAAGCCTAATCCACTAACACTGACTTTAAAAAATGAGACAATCCAAACATAACCTTAATCCATTCTTCTGCTCCTCATTCTCACCCACTTCCTCTCCTCCTGCTTCTTCTTCTTCTTCTTCTTCTTCTTCTTCTTCTTCTTCTTCTTCTTCTTCTTCTTCTTCTTCTTCTTCTTCTTCTTCTTCTTCTATTTCTTCTATTTCTTCTTCTTCTATTTCTTCTTCTTCTTCTATTTCTTCTTCTTCTTCTTCTTCTTTCTTCTTCTTCTTCTTCTTCTTCTTCTTCTTCTTCTTCTTCTCTTCTTCTTCTTCTTCTTCTTCTTCTTCTTTCTTCTTCTTCTTCTTCTTCTTCTTCTTCTTCTTCTTCTTCTTCTTCATCGTCGTCGTCATCATCATCATCATCATCATCATCACCTTCTTCTTCTTCTTCTTTTTCTTCTATTTTCACCTTTAAACAGACTGTCAGGCACTTTATGATGCTATTTACAACTAGTGTGTGATAGAAAATCCTTAATTAGTCGTCACCTACGACATGCTCACCGAAATGGGACGTACGAACTCTTACCAATGAGCCCACATATCTCACTTGTAGACATTTAACGTATAACGGAAGTTCTGGAATGCACTGTACATATTTTCCCCACTGGTACAGAGAATTTGTTTTTAATTTATTGAAATTAGCCGTAACATTATACAGGCTGTGTAGCCGCAGAAACCGCCAAGTATCTCCAGCAACAGAAATTGTCGTCGATTCTTTTGATTGTTTCAGGGCCCGAAACCCATGACTTCAGTGAAGAGGTTATCTTTCGGTGTTGAATAAGAACATTTCGTATTGTTAATTTTGTAAAACTGTGTCTAGTATATTGTTTTGATGTATATTATGTATGAGAATCTAGAGGTATGTTGTGTGTCTGCTGTGTGTCTGTTGTGTGACTGTTGTGTGTCTGTTGTGTGTCTGTTGTGTGTCTGTTAGATCGCAGCCTGTGCTTATCATCATCATCATCATTAGCGAGGGCTGATTATCAGACAATGAATATAGGAACAATAAGTAAGATGAGGCCAACCAGAGAGATGAATAGAGGCGGGTGATATTTTTGCAGCAATGAACCTCAAGGGCTCGGAATGCTGAAGAAGAAGAAGAAGAAGAAGAAGAAGAAGAAGAAGAAGAAGAAGAAGAAGAAGAAGAAGAAGAAGAAGAAGAAGAAGAAGAAGAAGAAGAAGAGAAGAAGAAGAAGAGAAAAGAAAAGAAGAAAGAAGAAGAAGAAGAAGAAGAAGAAGAAGAAGAAGAAGAAGAAGAAGAAGAAGAAGAAGAAGAAGAAGAAGAAGAAGAAGAAGAGTCTGAGCAGACAGTACAAGGAAGGAACATGAGTGTTTAAAAAAAGGTGGGGGTGGTGGTGGCTGGGGGGTTCATAAGAATAAAAATGAGACTAAGTATAAGGGGATAATTAAGTATCAAAAAGAGGGAAAAGAAATGGGGAGGGGGAGGGGGTTGAGATAGGCACACTGGCCCCTAACAAGCATGAGGTCGATCCGACCAATATGGGTGTTTTATTCCAAGTCGGAGAGCATCTGCCAGAGAGAGGAGCAACCAACAGTCTGCATAGAAATAATTCAGATTTGTAAAACGGATGTCCAGGCAGGACTTTAAAATTAAAGCTCAGAAGTGGACGAACAACTATAACTTTCTGTCGGTGAACGCATTTAAGGAGAAAAAGAAAAAGACAATGTTTATGATAGTCTCCATGCATCTTTCGAGACATTAAAGCTACTCAGACGCTGCAGCGTTGGGGTATAGCGTCAGTCAGGTTGTGGTAGGAGTGAAAGAATAAACAGAACAAGAAGGCAGAACGGGGAAAAGACAGGGCACTTGAGAAGATGAAGTTACAGAAGGAAGGGTAAAACACCAACATCAGATGATTGGGGTGTGTGGGTAGGGGATGGAGCGTGGCAAGAGGATAAGAAGAAGTTAAAGGAGAAATAGTTAACGAGTGGAGGAAATAAGACATGAAAAAACAGCAGTATTAACATTTTAATACCATGAGACATCTGAGGAAACATGACAGAGATTATCGTTGAAGCGATAAAACGTCATCAAACAGAAGATCTTGTATAAACAGACAGTTTATTCACCGTGTAACGTGATGAACATTCAACATGTCGTTTGAGTGTTAAACCCTGCTCATTTCAGAGATAAAATGTATTTTATAAGATGACGCCGATAATTCAACCGGTTAACCGGGTAGAGCCAGAAGTAAGCCGCCTCTACTTTGTTACAATTGTTCTCGTTCGTGAACTAATTCAAAACCCAAAGCAGGGCACGTTTAAACCCACTTTCTCGCCATTTCTGCATACTCTTTATGTTTGTTTGTTTTAGTATCCAGAAGCCATGAGTTGTTAACCCTTAGGCTCGGTATTATGGATATCGCAACCTTTCGGCCTTGATTCCATTGTAAATACCGTCAATCTGGGAGAAAATGTGGCTTTCCTGCCTACCCCCGGGATTGAACCCGGACCACAAGGAGTACGTCATCCGGTCTCTGCGAAATCCGGTTTAGCCAATTTCGCTAGAGAGCCGGGCGCATACTCTTTATACATTGGTATCCTTAATATTAATAAATTGAAACAAGAAAAACGATCTATCTAAACCAGTGGCTCTGAGCCTTTCTAATCCCTAGACTATTTAATTAAGACCCCTCATGTTGTTGTACCTTATGCACCAAACAATTATTTTCCTTCATAACTTCAATGAATATGTGTTTTCCGATGGTTTTAGGCTACCCCTGTGAAAGAGTCGTTCGACCCCAAAAAAGGTCGCGACCGGCAGGTTAAGAACCGCTGATCAAAACATATCTTCCCATTGCCTGTTGGCCATTATACCATCTGCCTGCTAGTTATCTAGATTAAGAGTTAAGACGACACTCTCCTCGGAGTTGTGCGAGAAGGCAGAGCTGAGTGATGACTATGTTATCCCCACTAAGACCATACGGACAATGCTCACAAGGAATCACAATAACACTTCTCGAGGTCCTGACGGCATCCGATATGTTGCAGATGTCAGAGGACGACATGAACATAACTCGCAAGAGAATTCAACGGCAACATCCAGAGTGGTCAGATCAAAGAGGAGTGGCTAAAACAGCTACTTATTACCGCTGCCAAAATCAAAGACCACTCCAAGATCAGCGGCTACAGAATTATTACGATGCAGAACACTCTGGGCAAACTTCTGGAGAAAATAGTAGAGCTTAGACTTAAGTGATGACTTGGACAGGACTGGCAGCTTACCGTCCACACTTGCAGGGTACAAGCGCATTAAAGAGACATGGCTCAATGCGGCGGTTTTCGCCCATGATGTCTATGAAACTTTTCAGGCGAAGAGAGAGAGAGAGAGAGAGAGAGAGAGAGAGAGAGAGAGAGAGAGAGAGAGAGAGAGAGAGAGAGAGAGAGAGAGAGAGAGAGAGAGAGAGCTGTGCAGCTGCACTAAGATTTAGAAGATGCGTACAACTGAGTGCACTTTGACTTCCTGGTGTAGATCCTCCTCCAACAGAAAATAACTCCCTTCATCATTAGCTGGCTAGCTGCGGCACTGTTCTAGAGACGGGTGGTACTCGGGTGTGTGGTTGTTGGTTCTCAGACCCGATAACCATTTGTCCCGGATTACCTCAAGGTTCTCCGCTGTCTCCAGTCCTCTTTAATGTGTATACGTTGCGAATAACTGACCAGCTATTGAATGTGAATGGCAGGACAGGTTAGGACAAATCATGGCTCGGTAAGACAGAGGACGATACGATACAGGTCTGCAGTCCTACAGACATCAGCCTCGACGAATAATGGATACCTGTGCCCCAGGTGTTAACTGCACCCTTTCCTGTTTTGTCAGGCTTGATTGGAGCTGTCGGAAGCAGAATCCAGTTGCCGTCAGTTCAGAGGTTCACGCGCTTATATGTGAAAATTGAGATGTAAGAAATGTAGTGGTCTGCACAGACGGGTCCGTTGTACGAGGACCAAAATGTGCATGAGCATTTACTGTGTGCTCTGCATGTA
>CAJHNH020001453.1:155000-167953 GCA_905116865.2 Candidula unifasciata
TAAAACTGATGCACACGCAACACTCAGGTTCTCTAGCAGGACTGCAGTTCAGTAGTGGACGAGCAACCAGAACCTGCCGCCAGAGTTTACAGCTGGTGAACGCGAAGAAGAAGAAGAAGAAGATAGGGAACAATACCAACCTACATTAACTTCACGTAGTCCGTATCTGCTGTATTGAACGTTGAGATGGTTATATCTCCTATTTGCTATACTGAACCGTGAAATGGTTACAGTCTCACATGAGTTGAAATGAATCACGACGTAGTTACAATCTCATATGCCTCGTATGCGTGACGTAAAATTCCAGTACCGGTCTTACCCACCACATATGTTTACGAACATAGAGATTGGAAAACGAGCTCTGCAACCGTTCCCCTCGAAACAGTTCTCGGTTGGGGCGAAAGTCTGAACACCCATCTCCAGTAGATGCATTTTATTTCGGTGTGCAAGTGATCTGAACTCAATATTTGGACTTAACATAGTGAATATTTGGCCCGTCAGAGGATTCACCAGCAAACTGTCGCCTATCTTTAGCGATCGTTATGCCTACAAAACCGCACCTAAAGCAAGCTTCTGTTGTGTGTTGAACAATACATTTTAGTCAAATAACGTATATATACCAAAACGGTCGTAAAAAAAAAAAAAACACGACTTGAAAACAGTAAAAAGGACAGGCAGTTCACACAAGGATATTGCTATTAATGGCAAAAAGGCGTAAGATATTCCCACTACCTTCACTTGTGGCTGTTATTCCCAAACTTGATACCATGCTGCACTAAATCCACCCCTAATGATACACTGATAAGGTATTATAAGCGTATAATATATTCCCATCTAAAACCCAGTTCAAATGTTAACATTGAGAAGAGGATGCAAAGCTCATGTAAATCTTTACCAAAGAACGGCTTTACAAGCTGGGTGTAATTATATTCTGTATTTGTTAAATCCGTTGGGTTCCGGGTTAAATATAAAAAAAGGGGGCGGGGGGGGGGGGGGGGAGGTTAGAAGAGCGTTCTTGAATATAATATAACTAACATTTATTTCTTTGATGTTTTCAAATGTTTTGAGCTTAGCCAAGATAACCTAAGGTGGTTTAAAGTATTCTTTTTCAACACAATCAGATATCATTCTGTAAGCTAAAGCACACAAGAGGCAAGTGGAAACAACTCCGCTGAAATAGCTGGAGTCGGCTCATTGTGTGATTTCTGGAGAACATCCGCCGTGCGCTGCGACTTAAGATCCGCTTGTGGAGATGAAGACAGCCTTCTGAGAGGAGTCAAATCCCCCAACAACACAAAACTTCAGGGAAAATACATGTAAAAACAGTTTTAGAAAACAAAATGAGATGACAGATCTGCTAAAGTTTTTATGTATGTGTGTGTATGTGTGTGTGTGTGTGTGTGTGTGTGTGTGTGGTTCAACCCCAGCAGGACCGTACAAAGAGTGACCAGCACACGGTGACACAAAGTGTCACTATTCCGATGAGGATCACCCAGGGACAAGTCCCAAAAACCCCGCTTAACCGTTATATTATATTAAGGCCACAGGCAACAACTGAAATGGGACTTTGGAATAAGGAAAAATTTCGTCCCATACTGTGACGGCAACATATGACTGACTATGAGACATAAGAATTAAAACTTCTAATCTAGACAATAATGACTGATTTAACAGTATTATGTGACAGGGGACAGCTGGTAATTTATATAATCTTGAAATGAGTCAGATACTCATGGTGAGTTGTTTAGGGCAGAAAGAGTTAAGAAAGGTTTGCTTGATGAAGCCGCTTTATGATAGTTTGAGCAGAAACTCAGTCCGAATGCTGTGTGGGGATTTTGTAACATTCTACAGCTGCAAATTGTCTTCGTACAGAAAGTCTTTATAAAAGAAAATGTTCGTTTGGTTGGTAACAAGAGTTCGACTCAGAAGAAGAGAAAGACAAAGCAGTAGAAGAAATTGTATGTTAAAAAAAATAATACGTATTGAAATATTTCTTGTGTCAGTTTTTATGTTGAGAAACATTGAGGGGGAAAAAAAAAGGGGGGGGGGATGGAGGGGCATTAGAATTACCACTAATCTGGTTCCGCCTTCAATTGCGTAGACAAAATGCGACTTAAGACATGTCAAAGCAATCGATAAAACGTGAAAGAAGGAACAACAAAACAAGATGAGTCATCGCTGACGGTGTTGCCAAAAGTTGTAAAACAGCACCGGACGCACGTCGTTTGCCAGCAACCGCACTCTCGGAAAAGCCAAATCTTTTAAAAATAAAAGACGTTGAGTCTACGATGTGAGTTGTGGATGCAGAGGAACTGCATTTATTATTTAATGATGCCAGGTTAACCGCGGTGGTTTGGTTTAAATGATTGGTAAGCGCGTTTGCGTGCAGGTGGTCACGGCAGCGAAGTGCTTACCGACAATAAAGTCTTGGGTTCAAATCTGCATCAAGCGGATTCTCTCTTTTTTTTTTTAACAGCTGAGATTGATTCCAAGATATACCTAACCTGGGATGGGTACCAGGTAATGTCCTAAGAAGTAAAGCTGGCCAGTGAGATATTGACCTGATCGTAAATTGATAGAGTAACCATACAACCCGTTTTAATCGGGACAGTCCCATTTTCCAAGAGTGTTTCTGTCGTCCCGTTGGTACTCCAGAAAGACGTACATTGTTTTGCTTGCCCATTTCATCAGGCTTTTAAGTCACAGTTCATTTGACTAATTTATTGATGGTGACAGTGTAAGGCGATAATAATGATGGTGATAATGGTGCTTAGTGTTTTACGTAGACGAACAGTTAGATCACACAGGGTACTTTGTTTGATTAAAAAAAAAAAAAAACCCAGACACGCTGAAACTAACCCTAAAAAGAAAAGCAAACAAGAATACAGGTTAAAGCTACCCGTGTGGGAAAACAAGAAAAGACCCACTGCTTACTCAATAGCATGTCGTAAGAGTCGAATAATTCGGAGCTTCCGTTGAAGTCAGAGTACATCTGCCTGACAGACAAGGAACCAACAGTCTGCGTACAAATGAGTCAGATCTGCTAAGCGAATGCACACGCAACAGTAAATAGTAATGGACGAAAAAGAAGAAATTTCTGCCGGTTTACAGTCGGTTAACGTAAAGAAGAAGAAGCACAGGTTGAAGCGATAAGTGAAAAATGATAAAAGCTGATTGTGACAAAAACGCCTTTCATCAAATCACCCAGAAGCCAAGCAACCACTGGTTTGGTCAAGTCGTTAGAATTCAGTAACGACTTTCAGAGCAGGTGGTACATCTAAAAAGATCGCATTTAAGAGCAAGTTGGCACCCAGCGAGAAGAAAGATTTGTCATCTTAAAGTCATTATAATTCACTATAGATTAAACGGAACAACTAGCTTTACGTTCAGAGGGTAAAGAACTGGGCATGCAGACCAGTCTAAAATTGCCTTCTTCTAATTTTCCGCCTTTCGAATATAATTTCATTAATATATCAAGTAATAGTAAACATTAGCAATAGCAGCAGCATGGTAAATACACGCTTTAGAATGTAAACATTCTAACCACAGCAGACCGTAGAAATATTAATCAATCTAGGCGAAATATACGCTAATTTTAAAATGTTCCTTTCTTTCAAAGAAGTAGCATGTAATCTCTGCTCAGAAAATATTCCACAAGTTGCCTATTGTATTTATAGGTGCTAGTGCTAATGGATGTGCTACTCATCGAGCTCTGGACTGCAAACTCCCACAACGCTTAATGGCAAACCAAGAAGATGACGACCACAACGCCTAATGGCAAACCAAGGACCACAACGCTTAATGGCAAACCAAGAAGATGACAACCACAACGCCTAATGGCAAACCAAGGACCACAACGCTTAATGGCAAACCAAAGACCACAACGCTTAATGGCAAACCAAAGACCACAACGCTTAATGGCAAACCAAGAAGCTGACGACCACAACGCTTAATGGCAAACCAAGGACTACAACGCTTAATGGCAAACCAAGAAGCTGACGACCACAACGCTTAATGGCAAACCAAGAAGCTGACGACCACAACGCTTAATGGCAAACCAAGAAGCTGACGACCACAACGCTTAATGGCAAACCAAGAAGCTGACGACCACAACGCCTAATGGCAAACCAAGGACCACAACGCTTAATGGCAAACCAAGAAGTTGACAAGGATGATAATGATGATAGAAGAATAAAACACGTTAAATACATGCTTTATACATTTTCTCGTGGTACGCAAGGCACTACAGCGGAAAAAATGATAACATAATTCCCTTGATTGTGCAACACGATAATTGCGAAACAGAAACACAATACATACTTCATAGAGGAAGCAGAGAGCTCTGAAGAAAAAAAAAAAACTGCATCTAAACAAGAATGAGAGGAGAGCGGAGAGCAACTAAATCCCACCTGAACAATTCAGAACAACCAACTGAGACAATGTGCTTGGAGTGATGTTGTATGTGCCAGCAGATCGAGTTTTATTTTGCTGATCAATTCTGAAGTTCCGGATTTTGTGTTGCGTAATTTCTGACTGACTGGGTTCCCGGGGTTGCAATCCATTGAGAGCAGGTAGGTAGAGGCTTTGCGTAATAATTAGGAAACTCACGAAGAAAGGTCAGTAGCAATGTTTCTTTTGACCAGTGGATATAGCGCTTCATGAGCATTTCTAATTGTTCATTCAATAACGCTGGTCACCTACTTACTTTATTTTACCACTTTTGTGGCGTAGACAGGTAAGGATTTTATTTTGGCCTCCACAGAAAAAATCCCCAGTCTTACCGAGGATTTGAACCCGGATCTCCCGCATGCAAGCCCAGCGTGCTAACCGTTCGGCCATCTGCTGGTCATTTAGCCGAAACACTTAGCCATTGAAACTCCCATTACTGCCTGCATTTACCGATTCTGTGGTGTCAAAAGGGGTGTGCGGGGTGTGGGGTGGGGTCTTTGAACCTGAGGTTTAGATGCGGCATGGCTAATGCTGCCGCCAGAGACTGTGCAGTTTACGATTTTATTGTAGTCCCTGACGGAAGTCGGCTCTGTGGCTAAATAGATGCGAACACTTCGTAATGCCGGGATGCCGGGTTAGATCCCAGCTGCTAACCATGGGCCTTGTGTTGGTTTCGACAGTGGTATCAAGAAAGCCGACCGTGCAGAGGGCAATGGCTAACTACTGGACCTAAATTTGCCTAGAAAAACCATACAACAGTCATGGGCTTTTGGGGTTGTTTCTGCAACGTACTGTAAATGATACGCAACTAACTTTTAACCCTGACGGAAAAGAAATCCCCAAAGTTATCGAGGATTCGAATCGGTGTCTGCCGGTTAAGAGCTCAATGTTTTACCATTAGGTTAGCCGCTCCATATTTAGGCAAAACACTTAATTAATTCAATAAATATGCGTTTCTATCAATATCTTTGACCTCTCCTTAATTAACGTAGATAGCTAAAACTATTCAGTCATTCATTGTTTCAATTACTCATTAATTTAAATAATACATCATTTTGAGGACCGCTGAATTACAGCTTCTTTCGACGTTGTGTAAATGTTTTATTTATAATTCAACTGAAAAGTAAATGTTAGTATAATATAAAAAAGGCATGGTACCAGGAAAGGGGAGCAGGGGCCGACCAATACAAAGATGGGCACAGGATATAAATGACTATATGAATATGAAAGAACACAAGGCGAGAAAGCTGGCGAAAGACCGAGTTTCTTTCATGCAAACCGTGATGAGATCGACGACTTGCAAAGTATCTGCTATGTGATAAGGGGAACAATAAACCTGTACATCTTAAGATATTTGCTGCAGAAGAACCCTGTGTGCTGCGATTTTTTAATAAGTAAACCAATCTTTCTTTTCTCCACCCCAACGGTGCACCTGCCTACTTGAATTTGGGTCCCTATTTTAAACAGTGTTTTTCAGGATGCCCGCTAGCAGGTTGATCCCACTTTAGTCTCCCCCCCCCTTCTCTCTCTCTCTCTCTCTCTCTCTCTCTCTCTCTCTCTTGTTGTAAACCACCAGGACATCACACAAGCGACACACACCTGGTGACACAAAGTGCCACTATGCGGATGAGGTTCACACTCGGAGAGGTCCCAGAAACCCCTTTCAGGCGTTAGACCATATTTATGGCCCGGCTATATTCAAGACCCCCGGCAAAAGTCAGGTTGGGGCTATTTTTAATAGCAAACAATTGCATCCCACATGGGGACGACTAACGATATAACTAACTTCAGTCTGCAGTCTGTATTTTATACATCTGAACTCCATGCCCATGTTTGTTTGAGCTTACGGTTTTCTCATGTGTCTCAGTTCTTCGTTTGTCACTCGTCAAGGAGAGAAGGACGTTTTACAGACAATAATTGACACAGTTAGGTGGGGGGCGGGGTTCTTACTATCTGTGTCTTCTATAGACATGTAAATGTCGGTTGATTCTTCCCATCCGTCTATCCATCCATCCATCCATCTCCACACTATCTGTGTCTTCTATAGACATATAAATGTCGGTTGATTCTTCACATAAATCCATCCATCCCCACATTAGTCTATCCATCCATTCATCCATCCATCCATCGCTCCATCCATCCATCCATCTATCCATCCATTCATCCATCCATCCCCACATCCATCCACCCACCCATATTTCTATCTATCTATCTATCTATCTATCTATCTATCTATCTATCTATCTATCTATCTATCTATCTATCTATCTATCTATCTATCTATCTATCTATCTATCTATCTATCTATCTATCTATCTATCTATCTATCTATCTATCTATCTATCTATCTATCTATCTATCTATCTATCTATCTATCTATCTATCTATCTATCTATCTATCTATCTATCTATCTATCTATCTATCTATCTATCTATCTATCTATCTATCTATCTATCTATCTATCTATCTATCTATCTATCTATCTATCTATCTATCTATCTATCTAATCTATCTATCTGTCTATCTGTCTATCTATCTGTCTATCTGTCTATCTATCTGTCTATCTGTCTATCTATCTGTCTATCTGTCTATCTATCTATCTATCTATCTATCTATCTATCTATCTATCTATCTATCTATCTATCTATCTATCTATCTATCTATCTATCTATCTATCTATCTATCTATCTATCTATCTATCTATCTATCTATCTATCTATCTATCTATCTATCTATCTATCTATCTATCTATCTATCTATCTATCTATCTATCTATCTATCTATCTATCTATCTATCTATCTATCTATCTATCTATCTATCTATCTATCTATCTATCTATCTATCTATCTATCTATCTATCTATCTATCTATCTATCTATCTATCTATCTATATATCTATCTATCTATCTATCTATCTGTCGGTCGGTCGGTCGGTCGGTCGGTCGGTCGGTCGGTCGGTCGGTCGGTCGGTCGGTCGGTCGGTCGGTCGGTCGGTCTGTCGGTCGGTCTGTCGGTCGGTCTGTCTGTCAGTCTGTCTGTTTAATCTAGCTGTCTGTCTGTCTCTATCTATCTATTATCTTTGTCTGCCTGTCTCTGTCTATCTAGCTGTCTATCTATCTATTTATCTCGGTCTGTCTGTCTATCTAGCTGTCTGTCTATCTCTGTCTATCGATTTATCTCTGACTGCCTGTCTCTGTTTATCTAGCTGTCTGTCTGTCTATTTATTTATGTCTGTCTGTCTCTGTCTATCTAGCTGTCTGTCGATATGTCTGTCTGTCTAATCTAGCTGTCTGTCTGTCTGTCTCTGTCTGTCTCTATCTATCTATTTATATATGTATGCCTTCTCTGTCTATCTAGCTGTCTATCTATCTATTTATCTCTGTCTGTCTGTCTGTCTATCTAGCTGTCTGTCTGTCTGTCTTTGTCTATCGATTTATCTCTGTCTGCCTGTCTCTGTCTATCTAGCTGTCTGTCTGTCTATTTATTTATCTCTGTCTGTCTCTGTCTATCTAACTGTCTGTCTGTCCGTCCATTTGTCTCTGTCTGTCTATACGTCTATTTATCTCTGTCTGCCTGTCTTTCTGTTTGTCTGTCTGCCTGTTTGTTAGTTGGATGATCGGCCGCTCAGTCTTCCGGTCGGTCTATCAGTGAAAAAAAAAAAAAAACGTTTTCGGCACTTTCAAGAATACTGGGCATATAGGGCTAGAGCTAGACCTATATTTGATGGGTCAATGTGTACTTGGAGGGTGATGTGGTCAGCATGATTGCTTTCCAGGACTTCACCTGGTACCCACTGATCGATCTGGGAGCCAAGGTCATGTATGAAAAATGTATTACTTCCCCAGGACCTGAACCCACGACCTTCTGATCCACGGGCGACCGTCTAGCCAGCCGCTGCACGATGAATAACCCGTCCGTCTATTCCTTATGTATATTCTTCAGTTTAGGATATCTATGGATGTACCGTGAGATAGATTTATATGCAGCCAAACAACAGACGACAGATTTACAGACTGATAACAGACAGAGAATCAGACAGACAGACAGACCTTCAGACAAACACTCGCTCACCCATGCATTCACTCGCCCATTGAGGAGACTGTTAAATCACAGCAACGTATCTATTTCCCTGTCTGATGCCCCCTCCCCCTTTCCCCCTATTCAAGTAGCTGCCCCCTTTGCCCCCTACCTGGCGCAAGGTTCTTTCATCAGTAAGCCCCGTTGAGGTCTCTGAATGAATCTTGTGTGTGGAAACCCTAACGCTTGCAAGAAAACTCTTTTATCAAAGAGCGCGTACAAATCTAGGCCGATCTGCTTGAATGTTTGACTCCAGAAAGTCAGAATGGCCTTGGCTTAGCCTACCTGCTGAGAAGGGATCTCAGAATATGAACGATCAATGGACAACTGAATGCATAATAGATGGGCAAAGTTCGTTGCTTATCGCTGCAATAGCGTTAGGAGGATACAACGACTCTGTGGCTTACAGTTTGGTGAAGGAGAGCCTAGCATATGATTCCACATCATCCAGCTGAAGAATGGTGGTGGAGGCGGTCACTGCAGCTTTCCGCTGGTTAGAGAACACCACACACACACACACACACTCACACACCACATACTCACACACCACACATACATATCGTGTTGCTACTGACTCAGAAAGCATGCTGGGGAAGATCAGGACAGGCATGCTTCGTGCAGAGTGGCATGCTTCACTGCTAAGGACACGGGTGAGGAGTATTGTTTGGATTTTTTTACACCAAGATACGCCTGTGTGTTAGGAAATGTACATGTGGACACACTGGCTGGCTCTGCACAACTTGGTGGAATACTGATGCATGATAAGGCAGACGTGGTTTGTGTCTTGTGGGAGGGCGTGTACAGTTCGGAGGAGTAAATGGATCACCACAGTCTGGTGAGACTGGTGCAATGGGAAGTGACGAGAGGTTCTGGCAGATATTCGAGGCTCAGAGGAAAGGCAAGAAGGACGTTTAATCAGAATGCTACTGGCACCATTAGTATCGGAACTCTTCGCTGGCTGCTGAAGATGGGGACGGAGCGCTTGAGGGAATGCCCCGGGTGCTGTGATGTCGGTTCTTGACTCAACTGAACTCCCCTAATTCATGCATAAATATTTCACTTCTTTCCCTTCAGTGCAAGATACAATGGAACAGCTGTTCACGGTGTCAAATACTGGTACAAAAGGGACACTTGAAGATTGATCAATCGATTGGTTTGTGCCTTCCTGGCTGCTACCTAGAGCTTCAATATATCCTGGGCAGGTGACCAGTAAAGCATTTTTCCAGATATCCCCTTCAACCTCCATAGAAGTTATAATTATGGCATTTGTAACTGTTAACCAGTCAGTCCTGCGCAAATAAGAGCAATCATATAAAGATTGATTGACTGACGTTCAACCCCACTACGACATCACACCGAGCGATAAACACCATGTGGCACAAAGTGCCACCATTCGGATGACGATCACCCCGGGGAAAGGTCCCAGAAACTCCTTAAACCATTAGGTTATATTGTTATATCAAATAGTGACTTAACTCACCAAGAGACTAAGACATTAATACAATCTAGAATCCAAGAAAGGTGACTGGAAACACAAAATTCTCTCCTGAAGATGCGCTTCATTGCCTATCTAGAGAGGGACAATGTATTATATTCAGACTAAGGACTGGGCACGACAGACTGCGTCAACATATGTTCCTACTTTTCGGTGTAGGAAACACAGAGACGTGTCCCTGCAGCACGTGTCCCTGCAGCATGGCACCGGGAAATGCTGAGCATATGCCAACAGAGACGCAGTTTGGCCTGTCCAACCACAATGAAGACAAAACTACATGGCACACGAGATGATATGGACTGCACGATTGCTTTCATAAAGGCTACAGGCCTCTTGTTATAATTTTTCTGACAAAAGGATCGACAAAGAAGAAGAATAATCTAATATTGCTTGTTGCGATAAACAAGCGATAAACACCCGGTGACACCACAAAGTGCCACCATGCGGATGAGGATCACCCGTAAAGAGGTCCCAGAAACCCCTTTAAGCCTTTATAGCCACAATTGTGGCCCAGCTATATTCAGGGCCCCCGGCAAAAGCCAGGGTGGAGCTTTAAATAACGAAAAATTGCACCCCACAAGGGAACGTTTCGATGTAAGAAATCTAATATTAGAAAACGACTTTTAAAGCCATAATTCTTCATGTTATTAAAACTGTTGGGGGAGGGGGAGAATAGAGCCCAACCACCGAAAAGTAATGCTGAATTAATGGGCAGAAAAGAGCAGACATCACACCCTTGCCCTAAACCATAATGCAGCATGAAAAAAAAAGGCTTTTAAGGGCGTGATCAGAAGAAGAGGAAAGTCAGAACAGGTTAGAGCGTACCTGCCTGGAATCGAAAGAATTAATGATTTCAATAGTTATCTGTTTTTCCCCCCTTGCAGTGCCTTGAAGAATGTGTTCATTTGATCCATTCTTTTTTGGCCCGGCTAATTCTTCGCATCCTACGATAAGACGCCAAAGTGTGTTTGAAGGGGTATCATCTTGCACGCCCAGGGGAATATTTCCAGTGAGATATGTTTACCGGTTCTCGTGCCTAGAACATATTTCAGTAACAATGAGGTGGGGAGGGGAAGAAAGAGAGAGCTATATATATATATATATGTATATATATATATATATATATATATATATATATATATATATATATATATATATATATATATAGAGAGAGAGAGAGAGAGATAGAGAAAGAGAGAGAGAAAGAGAATGGGGGAGGGGGAGGCAGTATATGTGTGAATGACAGAGACTTTGTACATGAGAGAGTCGACAATGTAAAAAAGAACGAGTGATAGAGAACGAATAAACGAACGAGCTAACTTTATTTTCCAAGGGTTACAAATTGGGAAAGCAGGCCTGTCTTACATTCCACCCTTCCAAGCACTCATCTTTCAAACCACCATTGCATATTATTAATAATGCATGTTACCTTCAAAATAATGCATGCGATGTCTACATAAAATTATGCAGAAATATAATAAAATAATGCATACACTCATCGTATATACATAATCATACTCACAATTACCAACGTACACACCTTCTTACATGCTCATACATTTTCAGACACATACACACTAATATACAAACATACACACACATACACACATTCATAAAGATATATACATAGATAGCGAGCGAGAGAAGGAGGAACACACACACACACAGAGAAAGAGAGAGAGAGAGAGAGAGAGAGAGAGAGAGAGAGAAAGAGAGCGCACATCTATTTTTTTTCTTTCGCACGGAGAACATGCTTTGTTGCCAGCGATTTCAACACTAAAAACATGGAGAAACTGGTCCTAACACAACTCCCCTTGAGAGTGCTGCAACCTGTGTCACCGGCAATCTCTTTTTTTTTTTGGAAGGAAAACGTTAATGCAAAACATCACAAAAAGCAAACAACAAAGCGGGATACACCCGTAACCTTCATCAAAGTCGACCAGCCGAACAAACTTGTGAATGAAAAGTGACCTACTCTATTTGGGGAGATTAATGTGAACCTAACCGAAATTCCCACATGGCACTTAGAAACAGAGGTGCGGGAAAAAAATACCAAGTAAAATCCCGGAAAGCAAAGGTGGCAGGACATTATGATGAGCACATCAGTCACAGACTGCCAATTGGTCTATAAAATATAGATCTCGCCATACATGCCCAATTCACCTGAAGGCGTGGGCAAATTTTCATTTATTTACTTAACTAATTTGTATTCAAAAGCAAATTTCCGAGGAAAGTGACCAAAAAAAAAATAAAATGGGCGAATGCGAAAGGAGTGAAGAGTTAAGAGAAATGTTTGGGCAACCACTAGTATCAACAGTTACGAGACAGATAAGATGGACCCATCAGTAGAAGAAAACAACAGACAATAATCAGACAGACAATAAAGTTAGTTGCGTATCCTTTACAGGACGTTGCAGAACCAACCCAAGCATTTTTTGACTGTTATAGTTTTTCTAGGCAAATTTACATCCAGTAGTTTGCCATTTGCGTTAGGCTTTTTTCGATTTCCAATTGCCAAGGGGTTTTTTACGTGCCCAACAATACACACGAGCGTCCGAGCTCACTACCAAGAGATCAGGGAAAATAGTAGATGTCTAAATCCACGTGAAAAAATTCCAGCCCTTACCGGGGATTGAACATAGAACCTCTAGCGCTAGAGGTGGACACCGTGCCCCAAGACCATGCAGCCCCTTTTTGAAAATGTGTAAGGAGTCCTAAATCTCCCACCTGCAACCCTGCCTTCTTTGTGCTGACTCGAACATCCCTCTAAGGCCACAGAGTTGCTGTTTTATCGAAGAATGTTTAAATCTAATTAGGCAGCTACAACTAACTTCTTATGCTCCATAGATACATGCGTACACACGTACATAATTACATGTTTGTCTGCCTATGTGTGTGTGTGTGTGCGCGCGCGCCTGCGTTTACATGAC
>CAJHNH020001454.1:0-100000 GCA_905116865.2 Candidula unifasciata
AATGGAAGGGGGCCGAAAAAGTTCCCATAGCAAAAAAGGAAAGCCCGAGGAAAAAAAATCCATTTACCCCCCCAAAACCCTCCTAAGCTCCCTTTGGAAAAGCCCAAGGGAAAGTTTTAGTGAAAAAAAGGTTTACTAATTTTCGAAGAAAAAAAGGTATTAGTTTACACCCCATCACCCAGAAGCACTGAGGGACCAAACCTCTTATCTCGAAAGGGAAAATGGAGCTTTCCAAAAAAATAAAAAAGGCTGGGCTATTTTCTTCGACCTGCCCAAAAAGTTTTCGTAAGGTTTTGGAAGAAAGGACTCTTGAAAAAAACAGCCCCACTGTGGGAAAAAAGGGATATTTTTTCCCTGGATTAGAGACTTCTTTACGGGCCCGTTTTGGGGCGAGAGTCGACTGGAAGACACAAGAGAAAGTTGGTGGGGGTTAAAAAGAAGGTGCCCCCCAGGGGGGTTTTATATCTCCCCCCCTTGTTTTTTCTTTTAAAATAAAATCCCAAAATATTTTCATGACTCATTCACAAGGCGTTACACTAGATGACCGGCCCATAGGGAAACCAAGTAAAATAAAGGCCAACTAAACAAAATGCAGGGGCTATAAATACTTTTAAGAAATCGAAAAACTTTTGGAGAGACAATAAAAAAGACCAAAACCCCTAAACTTTTTTCTCTCTTTCCACAAAGCCAGAAAAAGTTGATCTGTCCCAAAAAGGGGCCAACATTTTTTCCCAAAAGAGCAAAAACCCCAATAGGGGAGAAAAAATTTGAAAAAAGGGCTAACATTGAAGCACTAAAAGGGAAAAAGCTCCCCGTTTCACCCAAAGTGCTGGGGGAAAAGGACAAAAAAAAAACAGAAAAATTTTTTCCCTTTGTGATGCAGGTCGTCCTGCAGGCAAACCCTGGGGAATCCAGGGAGAAAAACAGGGAAAAACAAAACCCCAGGGAAAAAAAAATCAAATTTTTCCCTTCCATTGACCCCAAAGCTCACGCGGCTTTAATTGTACAGTCCCCGCAGTGTGCCTGTCCAAACCAGGACCCCAACACACCTGACCTCCATTTTGCAGACACACCCCACTCTACTGCAACTTCGAAAAGACACCTGGCCTCAAGAGCAAAGTGTGCAGAGCAAACTATGGGGAACCATGCAGGACCTGCAGCTGACATGCGAGTTCACAGAGGCAACCCACCTGATGGTCTGATCTAAGCATACGAAACCGAACGCAAAGAATAAAGAAGAAGAAGATCCTCTATATTTGGCAGGAAGTCTAACAAATAAATCTAACATTGAATGTCTGATACGCTACTGATGTAAAAATACTAATTTACATATGTTTACCTACCTGGCTACCTACCTGGCTACCTATCAATCTGCTTACCTACCCATGTCCACCCTCTTTTTACTTCTCTCCCTTCCTCATAGAATTTTAGTTGCCTCGTTGCCCATATAATTATATGCTTGCTGTGCGTGTCTCTAGAGATATTTATGCTGTTGTCAATGCAACAACAGACTAGGATACAAGGGCTGAAGTCAGGTAACGGCATGGACTCTCTACTGCGCCATAAACCCGGCCCGGAATGCCCGTGCCCCTTTTCTTGTGTTCACTTACATTTATTTATTGCTTTGGGGTAGTTCCCGTTTCACGCAGCTCTAATTCCGTCTGACACATCCTGCCATTACTGTCACCCATGTCTAACCTCACCAAAGACAATGTGCCTTAGAGGCTCGGAATATGCGAGAGGCAAAAAGTGGCTGCTCTGGAGCTGCCGGGGTAAGATGATGGTAAAAAGGGATTCGGTACAAGGTAGGTGGAAAAGGTAAGGAAGTACAGTTTGGAGGGAATTCCCGGGTACTTGTTTAAGACATGCAGAAGGATGTGTTGTATTTCATGGAGGTTTAGGGGAGGCTAGGAATAAAAACAAAGTTGCTGAAGGAAATAAAAAAATATTTTAAAAACCCAGTGAAGTATTTCACTACATATTCATAGACATAAGACTCTTAAAAACCACACTTTATGGATCAGGTGGGGTGATGAAGACACAAGAAAAAGAGACAGATTTCTTCTTCTTTCGTCGAATCACTGATACCAAGTTGTAGCCCATTGTCGTGGTTTAAAAAAAAAAATCTGTGTTGCTCTTCTCGGGTGGTTTGGGTAATGGATTTGTTCATTTCTTTCTTGATCTTCCTTTCTCTTTCTTCCAGATGTTCTGCTCTAAAAGTCTTATACGCAGCAAAGAGGCAGATAGTGATAGAGATGGGGGGGGGGGGGGGGGGGAGGGGGGAGGTGTGTACGTGCGTGAGGGGGTGGGTGGGGGAGGGGTAAAACTGCACGATGATTGGTACAGCAGTCCCAGAGAGTGTACATTCTTGACGAAGGACAGAGCATACTGGAGATTTATTGTAGCCAGCAGTCAATATGGAGAAAGCATCTAACTGACTGACGTTAGCACTAACGGAGGACACGTGTCGAGGACATGGCTGTGATGCAAGGTGTGAGTGACACTAACCCACCAGGACATCACACCAAGCGATAAACAACCGATGACACAGTGTGCTACCTTTGGGATGAGGATCACCCATGGACAGGTCCCAGAAACTCCGTTCAACACATAGGTTGGGTTCTATTAGGGCGCCAGGCAACAGCCAGGGTGGGGTTTAAAAAGAAACTGCGTCCGACATTGGGACGCACCGTAAACTTGATGCAAGGAAAACCACAAACGATATGGATAAATGGTGTCGCCCAAACCTGCAAAAAGACGAACAAAATTATTACCCAAGCCACACGGGAAGCTTAAGACAAATACAGAAAACCACTACACTGGGCTACAGCCTGCTATCAGTAAGACGAGACAAGAAGAGGAACGTAACTCACTGCAGTTTATTGGTCCTCATGATGTCAATTATTACGAATTAATCAAGTATCAGAAAGTGTATTGATCGGCACTCATAGAAAGAAGTAGAAAGATAGAAGAACACACTAGACAACATAAAAATCGAAAGCTATAGTTACCGTGCCAGGAATTGAACCTGTCACCTCAAAACGGCGTGTGCGCCTAGTCATGAATACAAGTGTACTAAGAATATGGCTAACCAGGCCCAAAAAAGGGTCTTTTTGGCCATGTCTATCGTATGTCTTGAAATCCACAACTATGAAATACGGACAGAATTCATTTAAAACCATTCAATAATTACATGTGATATAAATGAATTATACATTTTATTGTTGCCTTTTCACTTTGAACATTTTCTACGAGTCCACGGATTCATTTCCAAATAATTTACACATTAGATTTGTTTTTGCTGTTGTTCACTGGTAAACCATTTGCTGCAGATTAATGTTCATTCACACACTTCAAGACTGCCACAAAGGGACACAATCAATCATGTTTTTAAAAAACAATGTGATCGAGTCCCTTAATTGAATTATTGCACTTTCTTTGAGTGAGACGGGTGGAGAGGAAATGAGAGAGAGAGAGAGAGAGAGAGAGAGAGAGGGGAGGGGGACAAAAGAACATAATATAATAAAAGCAATAATAAAACACAGTTCAACACAGTTCTCAAGCACTGTATGTACATTTACCATTCAAACCCTTCATTCGATCTCTTCGGTGGAGCAGTCAAGCAAACTGTTTGCCTCGCCCATTAAAATCTTATCCATTTTCGTCCTTTTTAGGACGAAATTTTTTGTTATTTGAAGCCCCACCCTGGCTTTTGCCAGGGGCCGCAATAAACGCAGGCCATAAATATGGCCAATTGTCTGAACGCGGTTTCTGGGACCTCTCCACGGCGATCCTCATCCGCATGGTGGCACTTTGTTTCATCGGGTGTTTATCGCTTGTGTGATGTCCTAGTGGGGTAGAAAGTCAGTCAGTCGTGGGGTTTTTTCACGGCTACTCGTTCGGTTCACGGGTGCAGTTTTTACGGAGCTTCCTGAGGATCATCACCAGAGCTATGGTGGTCTTGCTGTGTGCGATGCTCTCGGCAGGCGACTGGCCATTCTGCGGAGAGAGACTGAGCCCCGGTGAAGTCGATCCTCTCAATATTTACTTTAGAGTTAGGTTGCTCTTCACAGACTTACATAGCAAAAAATATCCACCCACATTGGATCTTAGTGTGTCCCAATTTAATTGTGTTATATGGTTAACTCTTTCTGTACCAAATAATTTACCCTGCGTTTGTTAGTTTCTCCTAACATAAGTTTCTTTTGAAAAAAAAATGTCTCCTGACAATAATTTCTCCTCACAACAGTTTCTCCTCACAATAGTCTCTCTTCACAATAATTTCTCCTCACAATAGTTTCTCCTCACAATAGTTTCTCCTGAAAATAATTTCTGCTGACAATAGTTTCTCCTGGCAATAATTTCTCCTCACATTATTTTCTCCTCATAATAGTTTCTCCCCACAATAGTTTCTCCTGAAAATTATTTCACCTGAAAATAATTTCTCCTGACAATAGATTCTCCTGCCAATAGTTTCTCCTCAAAATATTTTCTCCTGACAATTTCTATTTTTCTCAGCTCTCTGCAGATGAGAAAAGAAAAATTAGGAATCGTGGCTCAAGCTGAAACCAAGAAAAAGGGGCATGGGAATCACAGATCAGCTTGGAAATATGCAGCTCTACAGTAGTGTCCCTTCGACGGAGAGAGCCAAAGGGAGTGTTGGCTGTATTGTAGCCATGAATCTTGTTTTAAGATCAGGTGATGGTAATTAATCTAGGAGCGAACTATGGTGCTAGATCTGAAAAAAAAGAGGATATAATTGTCATTGTGTACCGACCAAATGAAGACGAGCGACTAGAAGTCAAAGAAGAATTCGCTGACTGCTCCAAAGGACTATAGATGACTGTCACGATGAAAATATCCTCTTCGATCTAAACGCGAGAGTAGGAAATTATCACTCTAGCGACTTCTCCGATTCTGCAGGGAACAGAACCTTGTCATTGCAAACACAAAATTCCCTCACAAATGTATAATACATACACAAGATGTGAACCTTCAAAGAATGAGAAAGTCCGCATCGACTATGCCATAGTAAGGAAAGGTTTATGTAAGTTTGTGAGAGACGCCAGAGTAATGAGACGACCAGGTCACAATAAAGAGAACTGAAGGAACTGCTGGGAATGGGCAACACCGACAACAATGTACGAAACGATGTATCTGAGAAGGGACGAGGATTAAGGCATACAAGCTAAGAGATCCACAGATCAAGGCTAGAGACCAAGGGCTTATCGCGAAAGCAACAGGAACAATGTTGAATTTAGAATCGACACTACAGCTCTCTTCAACAGCATGCGAAGAGTTCCAATTCGATGGCATCCGTAACTGATTGTATATCCGTCTCAACTTTCCCTTGAGTGCTGAGTGTCGGCCAGATCCCCCTGTAACTCCTCGCAACACCATTTTCCCCAGACGGTAATGATCTATATGTGCCTCCGCACTATTCAGTCGCTCACAAAGAGCCCTCACAACAACCAGCTTCACAAGCCTAATGAAATAGTATTGAAAAGACTCACGAATAGAAATGATTGCTGGCATCAGAAAAGGGCAACTACATTTTTTTAATTACATTGTCAGAGGTAATAGAAGTTATTTTGTAATTGTTTTGCGATGTCACAGTTAAAAAGTTAGTTGCGTATCTTTTACAGGACGTTGCAGAACCAGCACCTGTTGACTGTTGTGGCTTTTATAGGTACATTTTAGTTCAATAGTTCGTCATTGCTTTCTATGGGTCAGCTCTCGGGTACTACTGTCGAAACCAACGCAAGACAAACCGTCCGCAGCTGTGGTCAAACCCGGCATTACTAAGCTCGTAGCCACAGATGACTCAGTACAACTGTGATGTTCGACTATACGGTTGAAGTGGTTTTTGTGAATTGTACCTGTTTTGATTCCCACCCTTGAGACGTTATTTTTTTTAAAGAGAACAAAAGGGAAGGGGTGGGGGTGACTGTACCAGATACGACTGACAGAACACGAAAAAGGATGTTAGACGCAGGCATGATTATCAATTCTCATGACATAAACGTAAAGACTGACTTTCTAACCCCACCAGGACATCACACAAGCGATAAACACCCGATGTCACAAAGTGCCACCATGTGGATGAGGATCGCCGTGGAGAGGCCCAGAAACCGCGTTCAGACAATTGGCCATATTTATGGCCTGTCTGTATTGCAGCCCCTGGCAAAAGCCAGTATGGGGCTTTAAATGACAAAAAAATTCGTCCTAAAAAGGACGAAACACCTATACCAAAAAAACGTGAAGAAAAGGGACAAGTTAATTAAAGAATTAAATACTCAAAAAGAAATCGACTAATGCGACACCTACCAGGGGAAAGTAACTCCTATTTATTGAGACCCTTCATCTTGTTTCTCATTGGTTAAATTCACAAAGCCGCCATATTCAGTATTGTTCTTACAATTTGGATTAAAATTCTCACCTCAGCATCTTTGAGTTTGGTTATATTCATTGTAGTGATATGCCTACCTGTACATTTTTAGTGTCCTTTTAACTACGTGCATTGTACATATTCGTAAAGATGAACGATAAAGATATGTTTAAGTAAGTATTCTTTTTTCTTGTATATTTTGTAGTGTTGTAAAATTTGTATCTATCATTTATCATCGTTTCGGCTTCGGCGAACTTAAACCCGAACGATCTCTGAAAAAATGTATTAATAATAAATTCAAAATTGAATGACTCATTTAAAACAAAAAAAAGTGTATTTTATTACATATCGTTTCGCCCTCTACTCTAGTGCGTTTGGTACCCTGTTTACATGTTTCCTTTTTTTTTTCTGTCACACTGAGGTAGGCAGTAATTAACACAATAAAATTACTCATAGTCATAGGCATGCTATTCCAATGGGGCCAAACAACACTTGCCGTTGCCTTAGTGAGTGCGCTTATATAAATATAAGTTAGAAGTAGACAAAACAACACATTTTCTTGCTTTTGACTTTTAGTTTATTACAAAACTCCAAATAAACAAGATTTGAAAGTCATAAAGTAAACTTTATGACTTTCGGCTCTCCGAACTTCCGTCACCATATAATTATAATAGCGGTCAAACAGATACCCAAACAGAGCCTCAGTGATGTGTAAAATGCGAAGTGCCTGCCGAGGAACAAATCGCGGTAAAACTAGGATTGCCTCCCGGGCCTCCGAACAACGGGCCAATATTATCAAGGGCAAACAAATACTCTAACAGGGTCTCAGCGATATGTTAGTTGCCGTTAATTGCAGACCTCTTTCTGGCGACTATACCACACAGTATCCCCTCTCCCCCCGCCTTTACGGGCGGGGGGTGGGGGGCTAAACTAGATGGCTGGGACTCACGAGCAGATAAATTGGAAGAAGTGAGTCCAAGCCATATAGTTTAGCACCCCCATCCATGCCTCATGTGGCGGCATAGGGGATACGCTTGGCGGTGAGTTTAATCAGAGGAAAACTATTGCTTACCTGCGGGGGAGCAGGTTGTCTCCCCCCCATGACGCTATTATTGTGTGCATTGTTGTGTTTCTCTAAATTGTCAACGGACAGTAATCCTAGTTTTGCCGCAAATGTGTTCATCAGAGGAAGTTCGCATTTTACACACGACTGAGGCCCTGTTAGGGTATTTGTTTGGCCTCCGTAATATGGTTACGAAGTTCGGAGGAGAGCCTGGCTTTCCAATAATGATAAATATAGGATAAAGTAAAAGTACTATATGTAGGCTTTGGCTTTACTTCACAAGAATAATTTTTGGTAACAGAAGTTACAGTATATGCTATGATCATCATATGGGTTCCAGGGTCCCGTTGTGGGAAAAACAAGAATAATCCCACTGCCTGCCCTAAAGCATGTTCTTAGGAGTAGACTAATTGGGAGCTTCCTTGGACGTCTGAGTACATCTACCGAGAGGCAAGGAACTAACAGTCTGTGTGCAAACGAGTGAGACCTGTGAAATGGATGCGCACACAACACAGTTTTTAGAACAGGAACAAAAGTCCAAGAAATAGACGAACAACCAGAACTTTCCGCCTTAGTTTACTGCTGGTGAACTTGAAGAAGAAAACAGTATATGAGTACACAAAAGACTTTGCAGATATTATTAGCCTTACATAATGAGAAACAAGAGACAGCGCACACAGTCACACACACAAATGAGCTGACTCAGAAATGACAACACTGTCATTTTATTCATTGCAGTATTCAAATACAGTGGTACCTCAGTATACCTACTTAATCCATTTCTGATCCTTGGATGTTTACCAAACAGTGTGTGTGTTGACAAGTTGCTATACACTTGTAAAAAGTTGTCCCCATGTGGGATGCACTTTTTTGTTATTTATAGCCCCACCCTGGCTGGTGCCAGGGGCCCCGAATATAGCCGGGGCATAGATATGGGCTAACGGTTGAAAAGGGTTCCTAGAACAGGAACAAAAGTCCAAGAAATAGACGAACAACCAGAACTTTCCGCCTAAGTTTAGTTTACTGCTGGTGAACTTAAAGAAGAAAACAGTATATGAGTACACAAAAGACTTTGCAGATATTATTAGCCTTACATAATGAGAAACAAGAGACAGCGCACACAGTCACACACACAAATGAGCTGACTCAGAAATGACAACACTGTCATTTTATTCATTGCAGTATTCAAATACAGTGGTACCTCAGTATACCTACTTAATCCATTTCTGATCCTTGGATGTTTACCAAACAGTGTGTGTGTTGACAAGTTGCTATACACTTGTAAAAAGTTGTCCCCATGTGGGATGCACTTTTTTGTTATTTATAGCTCCACCCTGGCTGGTGCCAGGGGCCCCGAATATAGCCGGGGCATAGATATGGGCTAACGGTTGAAAAGGGTTGCTGGGACATCAGCATGGTGGCACTTTGTGTCACCGGGTGTTTATCACTTGTGTGATGTACTGGTGGGGTACAACTACCACCAACCAACAGTGTGTACCAAACAAATTTTCCCATAAGAAATCAAAGGTGAATGATTCATTCAATCCCATGGGAAAAAAAGTCCTATTGTTATTGAAATATGCAATGATGAGGCTATATAAAATAAAGTATATAAATACTGCCTATTTAGTAATACTAAAATATTTAAATACAAAAGAAGTTGAAGAAGATGAAATAAATGAAAATAAACCAGTCTTTACCTTCCTGATAAGAGTCTGGTGCCTACTAGTACGGTAAGTAAAAGTAAAGTAAAAGTAAAGGACCCTTTCCACGCCTTTAGGCATATAGGGCTAGACCTATATTTGTATAGACCAACGGCACAAGATGGGTGATGTGGTCAGCATCACGCCGACTAGTACGGTACTTAGTCATAATTTAGGAGGAGGAGATATTGTTTGGAAGGAGAGTGATTTTCCAATAAAACCTAAAAAAAAACTGAGATTCTGGCATTTTTGTTGTCTTTGTTATTGTATATCTGGTCACTTTTTGGCCCTGGTTGTTTTTGCCTTCTCACGATGTTTCAGAAATTTGACATTGTCTGATCATTTTAGAAAATGCTATTATGGTTTGCTTGAGCTTTGTTGGGTTGATATTTCTCTGCAGATCATTGACAGCTATCCGTTACTTTGTCTTGAGAGAGTTAAATAAAAATAGCGCATGTTGTCTTGACTAATTTTGACTCATACATATGAGCTCATATTCCAAACAAATTTCAAATACCAACCAGAAGGTTTTTTTTTTATCTAAACAGGACATATACCAAGTTGAACATATACCAAAGCGAGCATATACTGAGTTACCACTGTATTATGTAATCAAAATTAAACACATTAAAAGAATAATAATTAACACAGGGTGATATGAATCAAATCATGTGATACTAACCTGGAACACGCTGAATTTCTTAATTGCTTTATTGCTTTAGTATATGCCCTGACTAAGTCAGCTAAATATATTATAAGATGTACAACTGTACAATATAACAACAATAAAATGTTAATTTCTAGACAAGTGAAATCCAGTCACACAGTATGACATGGGACAGGTATGTTGTTTTGTACTTATATAGTTTATATTAAAACTGCCGAGGGCGGAGCATACTAATTAAACGAAGCTGGTACATCAGTACAGCTTCCTGAATATTTTTACTGCTTTTCATGCAGATATTTTCTTACTGTGTTCTTGAAGATAACAGCTAACAAAATGTTTACTTTTTTTGTTAACTGCAGGGTACCACAGACAGGCGTGTCGAGCCGTCGTTTGTCGCTGACCTCTGCTTTTGAACTGCCTAGATTTGTAAGTTCTTGTTTAAGTTTATTTTGTTATATTGCTAACTCATATATAAATATATGTAAAAATTTTATGTATATATTTATCAGTTTATATTTTCTATGCAACTTATAATCAATAACTATTTTATATGTGTATTTTTCAGTTCATTTTTATGCTACTAATCTAGAATTAAAAGATGTTTTATGTTTGTATTTTTTTTAATACTGCTAACTGTAATTAATATTGTTTTTATTTTATGTGTGCATTTTTCAGTTACAAATAAATAAGATAGTTGCGTATCCTTTACAGAACGTTGCAGAACCAACCCCAGCATTTTTTGGCTGTTGTGGTTTTTCTAGACAAGTTTACATTCAGTAGTTTGCCATTGCCTTCTGGAAGGTCTGCTTCTCGATACCACTGTCGAAACTAGCGCAAAGCTCGCAGCTGGGATCGAACCTGGCACCCCAGCATTACAAGAGGCGTTCGTAACGCCTAAGCCACAGACGCTGACAAATAAGATAATACATACATTTATTCATGCATGTATGTCCATGCCCACACCTGAATTTGGGGACAGCGCACAGAAAATCATCTGTTAGCTGAATTATCTAGTTGTATCATAGTTAATTCAGGGTTTAGCTGAATCTATATTTACAAATATTATGCTGGCTCCTGAATTATTGTAAGTTTTGTCTACCACATATCGCTAGCCTTAAGGCCTTGGGTAATAAGCTGTACAAGTGCAGATTTTGTTTGTTTTATAATCCACCCATTCTTAAATTTGTACCAGGAAATTTCTGTGAAGGTAAAGGCAGCTAGTATGATTTTGAACATGTCACCTATTAAGTGCTTATTTCATATAAAAAAAAAAGATATAAATCTCCTATTAAATGTCTTAATCGTATACATAAGTACCTGATGGTCCCACTATTCAAAAAGAATGAATAAATAAAAGAAATGTCTGGGCAACCACTTGTATCAACAGTTATAAGACAGAAAAGATGGCGCTACATTGAAGAAACACACAGAGAATCACTAAACAGGCATTTAAATGGGAAATAAATGGATTAAGGAGGTGAGGACACCCAAAAGAAACCTTAAGATGAATGTAGATGAGAGAGGCCAAAGCTGCTAGACTGGATTCCATCCATGATATTGAATTGATTGCATAGGAGGAATAGACTGCGAGCCCTGTGTGACATATAATGACAGAAAAGGATAATGAACAGTCTATTTTTTGGCAAATATTTACATTGTATTTGTTTTGATGACGCTATTTTTCATGAAGAATAGATCTCAGGCATTCTTGGTGGTTGAAGAGTTCTATCTAGACCACAAAAGATGCAACTCCATGAATATATTTGGATAAACATGACTTATTGCTTGTTTTTGTTTTGTTTATTTCATTGTGCCAAGTTTTATTTAACTGCAATAGTAAAGTACCCTTTTCCAAGCCTTCATACGTATTAGGCATGTAAGGCTAGACTTATATTTCATAGACCAATAAGCACTTGGTAGGTGATGCGGTCATCATCATGCCCGCCTCCTTTATTTTCCAGGAATTTACCTGGTACCCATTTAAGGCCTAGGAGGCAAGATTATTTTTTGAAAAAAAAAAGTGTTACACCATTTAGATTTGAACCCACGACCATAAGATCCACAGGTGAGCGTCTTGTTGCTACACCACCGCATCACCATTTTATCCAGATGTGCAAATTGTATATGGTGAGGTTTGAACGTGATATAATGCTTGTAGTCCTTTCCACCACTCATTGTTTACTGTAATCTTTTCGATATGTGTGAAATCTAGGGCACCACTGGCCTCTCTCATGGTTTGTTGTTAGGTTTCCCTTAGATACCCACACTTCTTCAATCCATTTGTTTCTCATTTCAGTGCTGTTTAGTATTTAGTATTTGCTTTGTCTCAAGATGTGCTCTGTTTATCACCATCATCTTTCTCCTATGACTAGTAATACTAGCAGTTGCTCAGACATTTATGATTTATTCATACAGTGCAGACCGCATAAGGCGATCTCAGATGTGGCACATTCTTTGTTGTGAAGAGGTTTTTGTATCCCCTGAAATTGTTTTTGCTTGAACTCTTATCTGGTTAAGATACATTTCTGATAAGGAGAGTTATTTCTTATGTCCCTGGTAATTTCTCCTTATCAGGTCTGGTCTGTATGATATGAAAATTGGAATGTCAGACGGATTGATTGTATTGTTTCAGCGCAAAAGGCATAGAGATAAAGAGAATGAGGACAAGGACAACGTTAGTGTACTCAGTCTTGATGTGGCTGAAACGTCCTTTAAGGTAAGTGTTCCGTAATGTAAGCAGACAGTCTATGTCTCTCCCAGCCCCTCACACACACACAAAAATTAGATCAGGTCTTATATGAAATCTTGCTCTAAAAATATGCATTTGGGCCTGTTTTTAGGGTGTCTCATTTTTTAATGTATAGAAATCTACATTTGTATTATCTTTTAAAGCATTAATATCAGTTTTATTATTAATGTACACATTCATTGCTTTATATAATTCAATATATCAGGTGTGTGTTTCAACAAACAAATAAAATCTGTTTGGGTGGCGATCTTAGCTATGGCATATTTTGGGTGCGGCTTATGTTCTGACAAATCATCCTATGGCTTGTGTTTAGATTATGACTTATTTGATGTGGAAACACAGTACACACATGCAAAAACAGTGATTAGGAATATTCTCATTAATTGGTTTTGTGTTTTCAGGAAAATGACGTTTTGTTTGTTTGTTGTCTTTTGGGTCTATGAGAAATCAAAGTATATTGCTCAAATCAACCCTGAGCCTCATGAACTCAGGTGGGCCCACTCTCTGAAAATGTCTAGGAGCTCGTGGGCTGAAACATTTGTCGAGAGATTACTTCTTCTGACAATTGGTAGACTCCTGTTGTACATGCTCCCCTGTGGAGTTTTCTTCTTATTGAATAGTTTTCTTTGGGATGAGATTTGCAAGCAAGTGCAGCTCTCTTTTCTGTACTTATTTTATCATATTATTTTTGCAGTGTTCTCTACATACATATTTATGTTCTACAGATGCCAGAGGCAGATGTTGAACATAGAATGGGATGAATTCATGAGGGGTGAAGGAATAATACAAATGTCTGGGCAGCTACTGGTAACAACAGTTTTAAGACATAAATGATGGACACATTCCGAAAATAAACAAGCAGAGAATCAACAAACAGAAACTAAAATGGGGAGAAAAAAAAAGGATTGAGAAAGTAAGGACATCCAAAAGAAGCCATAAAATGACTATTGATGAAAGAGGCCAAAGATGCTGGACTGGATTGCACAGTATAGAACAGATGCAGAAACAGACTACATGTCTTGTCTGAAATATGACACAAAAGGACAAAGAATTAATGCTAACTACTTCCTTATGTGAATTTATTTTGCAGTCACCACTTTTCACCTATTTGGCAGATTGGGCATATATTGTGTGATGCATATTTTTACAGACCAGTTAGCCCCTGTTACTCAACCACGCCATGGCAAGGACACAACAGTTTATTCCCCAACCCTTGGCACACACCCACTCTTTGACAAGGAAAGACAATTTCAGTTTCTGCGACGTTTTCTCAACCCTTGGCACACACCCACTCTTTGACAAGGAAAGACAATTTCAGTTTCTGCGACGTTTTCTCAACCCTTGGTACTCACCCACTCTGTGACAAGGAAGGACAGTGTCAGTTTCTTGGTCATTTTCTCTCATCGCAGTTAGGGTGCAAATCACTTTCCAGTTTCTGGGTGGAGATTAAAAGTGTTTGGAAAAGGGTATATTCTGTCCTTAATTCATTCTTCTTACCATTTACTGACTGTAAACTTCTGTGGATGGTTCTGGCTGTTAGTCCATTTCTGAACTTGAGTTTTGCATGTGCATCCATTTCACACATCTAGCTTATTTATGAGCAAACTGTTGGTTCTTCACCTGTTAGGCAGATGCACTTCCACTTAAGAGGAAAGACCTCTGCTTAGTAGTCTTTAACGACATGCTCTCATTGGTAGAAAGGTGGTGGGCAAGTGGGTCTTACCTCCTCCGCCCAATGAGGCGTTGTAATCCACCCAGAATAATAGATTCTATATGTTACCTACTATCACTCACTTCTAGATAATGCATATCTCATTGACATTTACAATGTGTTAGCACTTTTCTATTATTCCAGACAAAAATGTTATATTATTCCCTTGGAAAGCATAGTATTCACAGCCCATAGCATCCAGGGATGAAGTTCCTCTTGTCCATCGCACAGAGCTTAGGCAATACTGTAGAAACCAATTGTCCATGCAGCATAACCCCTCTCTCTGGGTCTGCCATGTTTATGCTGAAGCAAGAAAGTAAGGATAACACATTTTTAACATGCATTCCTGCCAACATACTTTTATATAATGCTTAAGAAAGCAAATAAAGCCACGCAACTTCAGTTGTTTCTTCATAAACCTTCAATTTATTTATACACATATTTAATTACAATATTCTTTTGTCAGAAAAAACGTAAGCGATCTTTGATGAGAGTGTCTGCATCACTTATCAACCTTGTATCTTCAAACAAACAAAAGAATGTAAGTTTATTTCATGTAATACATTTCAGTTTGTTTTCATGTGTTACCTTCTGTTCGTCATGTATTTCATGTTTAATTTTGTTTTGCTGTATGACTTTTTGTGTGTGTTTTGTTTGGATGTATTACCTCTTGGTTTTTTTTTCATGTTTCATTTTTTCATGGTGTATAACCTTTTTTCATGTTTTGTTTTGATGTAATACCTCTTGTTGTTTTCATGTTTCATTTTGTTATTGTGTATTACCTCCTTTTTTCTCATGTGTTTCATGTTTCATTTTGTTTTGGTGTATTACCTCCTTTTTTTTCTTCATGTATTTCATGTTTCTTTTTGTTTTGGTGTATTATCTTATGTAAAATAAAATGAAAAAAGTGTGTGTGTCATATCTACTACTGTCAAGGTTGGTTACACTACCCACTGCTGTCTGAGAATTTTCTGTGGTGAGGACCCAATATCTTTCATAGTCTGACTCTCTTATCACATTCTGAAAACCACAGGGATGTTTAAAAAAAAAAATAAATACAACCTACTACTACCATAGACATTCAGATAACCTCCAAGCCACTGTCTACTGGTCAATCATCTTGATGTTCACAGTGTTAATTGTAAATGGGGGGGCATAGATAACTTCCTTAAAAAAAAAACTGTCGCTATGCGGGTTTTGAAATTGAAGTGCGTCTGCCTAAAAGGCGAGCACCTGAAAGGCAAGCACCAACAGTGAGGGTACAAAATAGCCAAATCTATCAAATGGGTGTGCAGACAAAAATCAAGTTCTGGAGCTACCCTCAAGTCCAGAAGTGGATGAACAACCAGAACTTCCCAACAGTTTATAGTTAGTGAACACTCAGAAAAAGACTGATTACTAAATGTTTCTGACTTGCGTAGAATGAAATGTATCTGCACAGAAGGATTTTACATATCTGGGGAGCATTTTATCAGAAGACGGAAAAATTAATAAAGAATTCAACAAAGATGCAATAAAGCCAATCAAGTTTTAGGCCAAATGGTACCATTTCTGAAATTCAAGCATGTGAATATGGACACTGTTTAAAAGAATGTTCTTACCAACACTATTCTATCAATGACAAACATGGACACTGTTTTAAGAAGATAGAAGGAAAACAGTCACGACAGTAATGAAATGTTTATGTACTATACTAGGTTTACTGAGAACAGAGCGACTTAAAAATGATATCAGTAGTAGAGTCGGCACAGAACCAGTACTGAACTTTATAGGTAGACAGCAAATCAAATGGTTTGACCATGTATCAAGATTGGTATCAGGCAGGGCACCACAGAGAGCAGTGTTATTCAGATACAGCGGCAATTGAGCCAGAGGTAGATCATGTAGAAAATGGACCGCAGAAATATCAGAGACACTGAAAAGTGCTTTTTACGAAGCGAACAGAAGGACCAGTTTCCAGAGATCTCTTCCTCTCCTGACGCTGCGAAGCATTTCATGAGCAGGGAAAAGAAGAAAGAAGACCTAACACTTCACATTATTCATAATTGGGAACCTCTGTAGCAGGTGACAGGCATGATGTTGACCAGATAAACCACTGAGTGCCGAATGATCTATACAAATTTGAATTCAGCATAATGTGCTCAATGCAAAAACAAAAAGGGTTCTTTACTTATTTATTACAAATTCCCTATTTCAGGACAGTGAAGCATTTAAAGTCCCTAGCTCTCCGCAGTCGCAGAATGTGTCCCCTTACAGACCTCCCTTGCCATCACCTGCTAAACGCAGGTCTCAGCTCACCTGGGTCGATTGGATCTCTGGAGCAAAAGGTGACTCAGTCCTTCCAGTTATGTCTCACTCGGACATCAAGCGACAGGAAGTGAGTTTTTTTGTTTATTATTTCTTCTGCTTCTTCTGTTTTGTATGTGATTTTAGTTGGGTGGTTTGTACATTGTGGTTTACAGCTAGATTGTGATATCTGCACATTTTGGTCCAACACATATGATTTCAGTGTGAACTTCTAATTAGTCGCCTTTTACAGTGGGGGGGGGGGGGGGGGGGGGTATTATTTCTAACTCCAGATGGTGTCTTAGAGTTTATTGTTTAGCAGCATGTTATTGTTGACTGTGAATTTTTGTGTACCTCATATTTTTAAAAATAATATGTGGGGATAATGAAAAGTAATACTGTTACTTTGATGAAAAGATGGAAGCTAAATGAAAATAAACTATGGCTGAGATTATCGAATTAATGAAAGGAAAGATGTACAATGTTACAATCTAATAAAAATTAATTTATATGAAAAATTATGAGTAGGAAGAAAGGCCAAACCAGCAGTTAGCAGTCTCTGGAACTCTTATGTTAGGGAAAGTGAACTGCACACATATTTATATTAGGTAAATTAATTCTGTATACGATCTTGGCTGGTGTAGTGGGCCTCATTTTCTCCTAGATAAATTATGCTTAGACAGAATGATGTCAGTAATTAATGTGAGTGGAATATTTTGAGTCTAACTGGGACAGCACGTGAGTTGTAGAGAAAAGGGTGACAGTCAAACTTCACGTGAAGTATAATTATTCTTGTGTAGAGAAATGCTGACAGTCAAACTTCATGTGAAGTATAATTATTCATGCGGGTCACACAAAAACTGCTGGCCAAAAGGAATTCGTAGAAATTTAGGAACACGGAGAATTTGGGAGTACGAAGAGGGGCATTAGAAGGCTGTTTAATGCCTTAGAAAGGGCTGGTAGTCAGTCTTGTTTAGGCCTAGGAAATGAATACATGAAGTATGATGGGGTGTCTTTTTAGATCCAGAAAGAATGTTTAAGTCCGACGTGTCTGCACAGTGTTTTTCCAACGCCTACCTGGCCATCAGTAGCGGGAAACGGAAGTCGTAGCCAGCTGAGAATGTGTTTTGACCGGATGAAATCGTTGTTGTTCATTCAATTGTTGGATGGAATATAGATATTGTAAGGTAAAGTTGACATGTTAGATAAGTGAGGTTAGATATGATTGACTATGTTGTTCATTAACATTTAGTGGCTTCAATACCAGCGAGTGAACAAATAAACTGTAAGTGTAATTTGGATCGTTCGCCAGCGTCCATGTTTTCTCGTGTGTTGTCAGTCGGTGAATGGAAGCGTGCATTGACTGGAGCCAGCAGAAGACAATAGAAAGTCATCGCAGCTGGAGTAAGAATACCTCAGCTGTGCGGCTTAGTCTTAGAGGTTAATGGATGTGTTTCAGAATTTCATCTTTGGATACTTGGGTTTGTTCCCTGTTCCGCAGCCTTTGTTATCATCATCTGTTATCTTTTCTTTTATATTTCTTTGTATGCATTCCTTGTGATCTGCAGGCCATTTATGAATTATACCAAGGAGAGAAAGATATAGCCGAGGATCTGATCAACGTCACAAAGGTAGGTCCCACTATCATTCGAAAACAGTTAATCATAATAAACATGATGTTAAATAGCTGAGGTCTGGCTGTCATTTTCTTCTGCTTCTTCTTCATCATCACAATTGTTAACGTGACAGTTAATTTTGCTGGATGTTGCACAGCCTCATTGTTGTGTTGGTTATCTTTGCCATCAAGCCCAAAGATGGTGCCCTCTAGCATACTCATCTAGGGCAACTATGGATCCTGATTGGCACTCAAGGGAAGGCAAGGGCAAAACAGGAATATTTCCCACATTCAAGGAGCTGAAAATGCAGAGCCGATACATGGTGCTGTTTTACTGGGCTTCATGGAATCATCATTATAAACCACTTCTACAGTTAAGCTTTGTGGTGAGGAATAATTTGCGATCTAGTGAATGCTGGCTGCCACTGTCTATTGTTGTGCCAGGAAGGCGTAGAATGATTTTAATGTTGTATATCCATTTTTTTTTTCTGGCCATCCTCTTGCTCTGGTAGCTGATCTTCTGAGATGTAGAGCCTGTGATGGTATTTGATATTGCTGCATTCTAATGAGATGGACAAACCACTTACATCTCATAATGCAAATAAATGTTTAACATCACTTACATAAACTGAGCCTTACACTCACTAAAGACTGCCCTTGGGGATGCAAGGCTGCAGACCAGAAAGGCTGTCATTAGATTGTATTGTTTAGCTAGTGTAGATCATGAAGTGTACCAAATTTAATTACATGATTTTTTTTTACCTTATCTTTAGGTCTAGTCATAAGACATTAATGGTTCTTTTAAGCTTATCCAAGTTAATAATTGGGGTGTTACATACATGAATGGTTTCCTAGAGTGTCTTCCTAGAGTGTCTTCATCAGTAAATGACATCCTCATGGGGTCCGGGACTCCATTGTTGGGAAAACAAAAATAGACCCACAGCTTCCCTAACAAGCAGGTCATGAGAGTACACTAACTGGGAAGGGGGGGGGTGTTCTTTCGAAGTCGGAGTGCATCTGCCGGAGAGGCAAGGAACCAACAGTCTGTAAACAAATAAGTCAGATATGTAAAACAGATTTGCACTCAACACTCAGATCCTAAAGTCCAGATATGGTTTAATCACCAGAACTTTTTGCCAGTGTTTACAGCTAGTGAATGTGAAGAAGAATAAGAAGATCTAGTCATAAGAAATGTTTTGTTAGAAAAGTACCATGAAAAGATATCAAACCAGTCAAGAAGTAAGCTTTGCATTATCACAATCACAAAAGACACATGAATGGTGTGGCTAGAGAGTCTTCATCAGTATATAAAACAGTTGGATAATGATACAGTCACAAACTAGGATTAACAACATAACTCATCAATGCCATGTCTGAACAGTAAGAACGTGTGATACAGGAACGAACGAGCAAACTTTATTTTCAAAAGGTCACAAAAAGGGCACGTAGGCCCATCTTACATTCTTACAGGCCCATCTTTCACACAGCAATTGTATTTTATCAATAAAACATGTTATATTCATATAAGAATATGCATATTATGAATTAAAAAAAAAATACAAAGCATGGGTAGTTTACTATGCGTGCACGCGCTCGCAAACACACACAGACACACACACACTGACAAAACACCCACAGACACACACAAGCAGATGCTCACATGCAGACACACAGTGAAGTGAATACAGGCTAGCAAGAGGACTGACAGGCAAGGGGTTATAACTCATGTGGGGCGTTAAGGTCCTTGGGCATAAAAAGTATAATAAGCGTAGGATACATTAGGCAGTGTGCAAAAACAGTTTGATATAATCCTGAGTAAATGAAGTAGGAGGTTGATGTTAACACCAGCTTTTGGGACATTCACTTATTGCATTCGATCAGAGTAAGCTTTGTCATAAGTCATGGATCATAGTTAGAAGAACTGGACGTTGTATTTAAAATCAGAATCCATATTAGTAAAAAGAAATACAGTTAAAAAACTTGAATTTAAATATCTAGGGTCAATTTTCGAATCAAAAGAAAGAATGGATAAAGAAATCAAAAACAATTAGGTGCTGGGGCAACTTACACAACTTTTGACAAACAAAAGGATGTCTTTGTTTACCAAGGCAGTTCTGATAAAAATATTTTTTTTTTCTTTTGTCCAGTCTGTGTCTTGTGCCTCTATGCATTGCACTTTAACAGAAGATAGAGGGCTAAGATAGGGCGTGCACGGTTGGATATTATGTTGTGCCATTTTGAAGTCTTAAACTGCCAGTGACTCTTTAAATCCATTTTTTTTCTAGGTCTTCCTCTGCCCCCAAGTGTTTCCTTTGTTGTGTTGTGAGCTCTGGCTGCTAGCGTCATTTGATTCATTCTCGCCAGGTGTCCGAATCACTTCATTCTTTCTTTCCTTGAATTTAACAATGTATTTTTTCCAGTACTCATTATTTTTCTCTTAATTTCTCACACTATCTCTTCTGTTTTGTCCGCAGCCTTTCTCAAGCACCTCTTTTCAAATTGTTTTGGGGGGTCAGCTTAATTTTACCCCGAGCATCAAACATGGGCCTTTAATGATAGCAAGATCATAACAACTGAGATTAAAAGTGTGGTACTAGTTTTAGTTCTGTGTTTAGTTGTTTGAATATATTTCAGAGATTAAACTTATGCTTATGATTGTATGTGGCTTAATCAATGTGCTCTGCAGCTATACAGAGACTCTTTTGTAACCCTGGGGCTGATGTCACAGGCCGATGTGAATACCCTCTTTGGGAACATCGACTCTCTCATCCCAGTACACCAGGGTAAGCTGTCAGTCAGAAATCATAGTGTGTATTTTATTGATGTAATGTATTACACTCAGCCAACAGGAAACACTTAGATAAAGACAACTGCTGCTATGGAAAATTAGATGTTGAATACAAACACTAGGTATTCCTCTTTCTCTTCTTAGCATTCACCGACTGTAAACTCCAATGGAAAGTCTAGCTTGTTTGTTCACTTCTGGGCTATGGTCTTCTAACAGAACTTGTGTTTTACATGCACATCTATTTTACAGATCTCGCTTGTTTATCTGCAGACTGTTGGTTCCCGCCTCTCAGGCAGACACACTCTGTCTTTGAAGGAAATAATCTAATTAGTTGGCTTTTTACGCCATGCTTGTTGGTGCTCACGGAGTACGCTGTGGGTTGCTCTGAAAATGTGTAAGAAGAATGCATACACTATGTGTTCTATTCTGAAATTTCAGGGAATATGAAAGAAGAATGCATACACTATGTATTCTATTCTGAGAATTTCAGGGAATATGGAAGTAGAATGCATACACTGTGTGTTCTATTCTGAGAATTTCAGGGAATATGGAAGTAGAATGCATTCACTGTGTGTTCTATTCTGAGAATTTCAGGGAATATGGAAGAAGAATGCATACACTGTGTGTTCTATTCTGAGAATTTCAGGGAATATGAAAGAAGAATGCATACACTATGTATTCTATTCTGAGAATTTCAGGGAATATGGAAGTAGAATGCATACACTGTGTGTTCTATTCTGAGAATTTCAGGGAATATGGAAGTAGAATGCATACACTGTGTGTTCTATTCTGAGAATCTCTGGGAACGTGGAAGTAGAATGCATACACTGTGTGTTCTATTCTGAGAATTACAGGGAATGTGGAAGTAGAATGCATACACTGTGTTTTATTCTGAGAATCTCTGGGAACGTGGAAGTAGAATGCATACACTGTGTGTTCTATTCTGAGAATTTCAGGGAATATGGAAGTAGAATGCATACACTGTGTGTTCTATTATGAGAATTTCAGGGAATATGGAAGTAGAATGCATTCACTGTGTGTTCTATTCTGAGAATTTCAGGGAATATGGAAGTAGAATGCATACACTATGTGTTCTATTCTGAGAATTTCAGGGAATATGGAAGTAGAATGCATACACTGTGTGTTCTATTCTGAGAATTGCAGGGAATATGGAAGAAGAATGCATACACTGTGTTTTATTCTGAGAATTTCAGGGAATATGGAAGAATGCATACACTATGTGTTCTATTCTGAGAATTACAGGGAATGTGGAAGTAGAATGCATACACTGTGTTTTATTCTGAGAATCTCTGGGAACGTGGAAGTAGAATGCATACACTGTGTGTTCTATTCTGAGAATTACAGAGAACGTGGAAGTAGAATGCATACACTGTGTTTTATTCTGAGAATCTCAGGGAATGTGGAAGTATAATGCATTCACTGTGTGTTCTATTCTGAGAATTTCAGGGAATATGGAAGTAGAATGCATACACTATGTGTTCTATTCTGAGAATTTCAGGGAATATGGAAGTAGAATGCATACACTGTGTGTTCTATTCTGAGAATTTCAGGGTGTGTTGCTACACTGTGTGTTCTATTATGAGAATTGCAGGGAATATGGAAGAAGAATGCATACACTGTGTTTTATTCTGAGAATTTCAGGAAATATTAAAGAAGAATGCATACACTGTGTGTTCTATTTTGAGAATTACAGGGAATGTGGAAGTAGAATGCATACACTGTGTTTTATTCTGAGAATCTCTGGGAACGTGGAAGTAGAATGCATACACTGTGTGTTCTATTCTGAGAATTACAGGGAATGTGGAAGTAGAATGCATACACTGTGTTTTATTCTGAGAATCTCTGGGAACGTGGAAGTAGAATGCATACACTGTGTGTTCTATTCTGAGAATTACAGAGAACGTGGAAGTAGAATGCATACACTGTGTTTTATTCTGAGAATCTCAGGGAATGTGGAAGTAGAATGCAACTGTTATTATTACAATGATTATTTTTTTTAAATTGTACAAACAAAGCTAAAATCCCTTGGGCCCTCCCTAAGTAATTACTGGAGAATGAAGTTTTAACATATGATGATCATGTGTTATAATTTGATTTCAGATTTAGCAGCAAGATTGCAAGGACAGCGAAAACCTGATGGTACAACCCATAATGTGGGAAAGCAAATACATGAATGGGTATGGAATACTGTACTTTTTGAGTTTACTTTCCTTTGGCTAGTCAGTCTACCTATTTTTTAATATACCAGCTTGCATGTATGAATTGTTACATGGTTTAAAATTAGGAATGAAGAAAGTCGGAGACTAGAACTGAAACAAGTCATACTGTTCACCACAGAGCAAAAGATAAGATGGTTTAGCCCTGGTGCCAACTGCCACAGAGAGCCACCCTGATGAAATATAATAAAGACACCCTGAGGAAATATAATAAAGCGACCCTGATGAAATATAATAAAGCCACTCTGAAGAAATATAATAAAGCCACCCTGAAGAAATCAAATGAAGTCACACTGAAGAAATATAATAAAGCCACCCTGAAAAATATGATAAATACTAAGCAAAGGGAAAACCATGAGTCTTAGGTGTATAGAAAAAAACATTGTTCAACTAATAAACAAGCCAAGGAATTTCTTGAGACCTCAGAGCAGTGGTTTTACAGAAGAATGCTCAGAATTCCTTGGACAGCCAAAAGCCGACAAGAGTAACCCGAATGTGTTTTAGAAGAGCTAAGGGCCTGAAGACAACTTATCAAAAATATAAAATTGAGGTAGCCGTCATTTTTTGGGACTTTTGTTTTAAGATAATGAAAAAATAAAACTAGAACACATAAACACCGAAAAGATTTATGGAAAGAGAGGTAAAGGAAGGCGATGAGAGAAGATTCTTGACAGCCCCTCTTCATGGAGAGGTGTTAGCATATGAGATGATAAATGCTGTTGTGTAATGGAATGATCGCCCATAGCAGCTGGCAAGGTAGGCGATGGAGATGATGATGATGTCGGTCGAAAATGTGTGATTAAACAGAATACATAGTTTAAAATGGTATTACTGCGTGCTCCTTAAGAATAGTGTCACTAGGTACTTAAATTCATGTGCTCCAGAGGAATCAAAACCGGCAAGCTTGATGGGAAAAGAGTAAGGGGAAGACAAAGAGATGAATACCCAGATGGCTTGCTAACATGTTTTCAGTGAGACAAGAACACAGATTAGAAATGTTACAGACACATTTTACAAATTAGTTATTCAGAACATGAAACTAACATGTATGTGGGAGACAAAATATACACATTTGCATGCCAAACCCAAGTTCTGAAACTAGACCAGGAGCAGACACACAACCAGAACTTTCTGCCTGGAGCTTACAGCCGGTGAATGCGAAGAAGAAGAAAATGTCTCCTTATATTTATAATATTTGATATTTTTGCACTCAGCTGCTTGATGGAAGTCTGGAGTCAGCTGGTGCACATGACTGTTCCTGTCTGAAAAGGCTACTCCTATGGAGTTCCTATTTGTGCCATTTAACTGAAGTTGGGAAATCATGACTTTTGATGGCATATCTTTGAAGAAGATAGCTTGCCACTGATTTTCTTCTGGGCAGGGACCATAATGGTTGGGTGACTGTTGCTGTTTTCACTATAATGTGACCTTCTGTCTACCCCTGGGCGACTTGAGACCATGAGCTATTTGTTCTTTGCTCTTAAGCCCAGTCCACCACCTGCCTCCGTGGTTGAATGTTATTTTGATAGAGGTGCTAAACAGGTACTCCACCTTGCTGGCCAACACATCTTGTAAAATGTGACCAAGTACTTGTCATCATTCAACAGTTGTAATTTGTATATAGTTTCATATCACTGAAATTACTAATTTTTTAATGGTTTGCTTTCAGGCTTGTAGTCTCAGAGTGTACGTGGAGTATTGTGCCAACCAGATCAAAGCTAAGTCGATATTTGATGAGAAAAGGAATGAGCCGTCTGTGGACGATTACCTGCAGCGCTGTCTCGCCTCCCCTTTCAGTCGTAAACTGGACCTCTGGTCGTTGTTAGGTACTTGTATGCGTGTTTAAAAAAAAAATAATAATTGGGGGGGGGGGGGGGGGGGGGTGATGTGTGACAGTTCAGTAGTTCTTTAATGGCGATTGCTAAAATAGTTTGTGTTTGTTATTACTGCAGTTATTAACTCTTTCTGTCCTATGCACACACCATATGTGAATCTGTTGTCTGCTTGTGCTTGTATCAGGCATCACATAATATGTAATGGTGTCGTTCAAGTTTAATCTAAACATTCTGAAAATCTGGCTAGATATTTCACACTTATTGTATATGTTATCCCCTTGTGGGGTTTCTGTGGCACCATTTTGGGCGGAAAAAGACTCACTGCCTCTCTAACAAGCATGGTGTATATGGTCTCTAATTATGGGCATTTTCTTTGAAGTCGCAGTACATGTGCCTGAGAGACGAGGAACCAACAGTCTGCGTACAAATAAGCTAGACCTGTAAAATCAATTTGATGAAAACTGAAATTCTTGAGCAAGACTGAAGTCTAAAAATGAACGAACCACTAGAACAGTCTGCTAGAGTTTACAGCCAGTGACTGCGAAGAAGATGTACATGTTACACCTTAGTTTCTGTTGCTGCGTTTCATCTGTGGCAAGTGCTGCAGAATAATTTCTTGGAGTTTAGATAATTTTGTAATAAATTAAGATCCTCTATTGAAAGCTAACATTGCAGTGTAGAAATGGTCTTATGTGTTCTGAACTGTTGTCTGTGTTACAGATGGTGCCAGAGGCCGATTTGTGAAGTATCCGCTTCTGGTTAGGAGCATCCTTAAATATGTAAGTCACTTTACCCGTCAAATAATTTTTAACACATCTCTGTCTCTCTTGTATCTGCTTTCTTGTTTCCCTTTTCTTTTGTCTTACTTTTTTTTTTCTTCTGTCTTCTAAACAATGTTTTCCTAGGCTTCTACTTCTCTTCCACCTTTTACTTCATCGAAGTGGGGGGGGGGGGGGGGGCATCTTCTAAATCTGTTTTCCCATTGTGAATTTATACGGTAGCACAAACAGCTTTATTTCTGGGCATATTTTGCTGTCTCATCAGGTGCATTACTACGGATTGTATGTTAAAAAAATTATTAAAGCAAAACACAAAAACGTTTTCTGTTTTTCTCTCTCTCTCTTATTACCTGTATGTATGGGAAAAAGAGAGACGTGAATTAGATTTCTCAGTAGCCACATCAGTCCTATCCTGATTATGCAGAGGTGCATCATGGACAGTCGGATGATGCGTGAAAAATTATTTGGAAGCGGCAGAGATGTGGTTTTATACACAAATGATAAGAATACACTGGACAGATAACAATATTAGTGAATATGCCTTGAAATACACTGTCTCATGAAGGGAACTTTTTGCTTACATCAAAAGGACACAGTCTACTGGACTACATCATGACAGTGGGAAAGCTGGAGGGAAAAAATGCAGTGGGAGACCAAGAGAGAAGATGCTGGACAGCTTGACATTTTATGGCATCAGAGATCATCTGTGTCAGAATCAATTGCAGGGTACATGAGACAGAAGGCTGTTGATAGACATGACTACAGATGCTCGATGGGGCATGAACCGTATGAAGAAGATAGGAGAAGAAATGCATAATTGCCATAATTTTGATGACTGTTTCTTTTTTTTTTATAGTGGTCTTGTCAACCCTGCTAACCTGGAAAATAAAGGAAAAAGGAAAAATAGTCTAGCGTCTGAGCATTATCAATAACCTTGAAAAGCAGAGAGAGGTTGAGAAACATCCTTGACATTTTTACATTGAGGCTAGCAAAACTGAAAAGAACAAACAGAAGAATCGTCTGTTTTAAAAAAATGGAGAGACAGCCATGCTGTCTTGGTTTGTTTAATCAGTCAGACAGATAATCTTTTATTTTATTTTGTTTCTCATTTCTCAGGCCTCAAGTGACAGTACAGATGCTGGCCATTTACAGAAATCAGTGAGTTGATATAATTAGTCCTCAGTTTTAAGATGAGCCTTGTTCCATACTACTACTACTTCTTCATCATTTCATTCAGTAGTTACTTCGTCAATGCTTTGGGAGATCAACTAAACAAGTTCCAGTGGACCAAGATGTGAAGAAAAGACGCTGGTGTTGGATTGGACATACATTGAGGAAACCTAGGAACAATATAACTAGAATGTCTTTGCACTGGAACCCACAGGGACATAGAAATAAAGGCAGGCCCCCTCCCCCCGCCCCCCACCAAAAAAAAAAAAAAACACACACACACTCAATAAGAAGGGAGCTAGAGAGTGAGATGGGGAGGACATGGGGTGAGCTGCATGCGGTGGCATAGGATGGAACAACTTGGCATGAGTTGGTTGAGGGTCTATACTTCCCTGGGTAAATAGAAGGCAGTAGAAAAAGACTTCCTCAAAGTGTTCAGGGGTGCGGGTGTGTAAGGATCTGCTGTGTGCTCTGTCTGAATTGAGGAGCCACATGCACACTGACTAAAATCATACTTAGCTTTTTTAGCACATTCTGTACCAAGCATTCACCATAGATTTATTGGTCACTGTATACTGACATCATCATCGGGTGCCTTTATGATTAGTTAGTCATCATCACATCGCAACTGCCAGTATCGTTTCATTTCAAATTCGGTAATGTCCATGCTTTGATAAAACACTGTCTAGAAGCTTCTCTTAATGTCTTCCTCTGTCTCTCCTTCCATTAGTCTTTCTAGAAAATAACATATATGGGCTTTAATCTCATGTTGTTATGATTTAAGCCATTCCAGTAGGGGAAAGGGGTGGGGGAGCTGCTGCAGTTGATACATCTATCTATTGATGTCTTCGGGAATATTACATGCTGCCATTCTTAGTCTCTTTCGTGGTGCAAGTTTTATACTATTGTTTGAAAACCATGGGAAGGTTTCCCAACCTAGACTGTCTGCCACAGATAAGAAACCTCACCCTGTGGGTTCCGGGGCCCTATTAAGCGAAAACAAGAATAGACCCACTGCCTCCCCAACAAGCATGTCGTAGGAGTTCTCTAATTGGGAACTTTCTTCGAAGTCGGAGTGCATCTGCACGAGCAGCACACAAATAAGACAGTAAAACAGATGTACAAGCAAAATGGTGTGAAGATAAAAAACAGAAATGAGTGCTGATTAGACCATTTACTGTGTCATGGTAGAATCCATTCAGTAAATTTACAGCTGTTCGTTTATGATTTTTTTTTTTTTTTTGCAGATCAAAATAATAGAGAGAATTATTCATGATGCTGATGAACGCACAGGCCTTGCTCGGTGTGAATTTTCTAAATCTTCTCTTGTCTACTTATTTGATGACCAGGTAGGCTCGCAGAGTTCCCTACAAATTACCATGTATGCTACTATACGTTACTTTGCCTAAATTACGTATCATGTTATGTCCTTGGAAGTAGAGGTGGCTGACTTGAAGTTGACCACATCACCTGTCGAGTGCCGGCTGGTACTTACAAATTTAAGTCGAGCATGATGTGACTGGGGTGGCGGTGCGGCTGCAAGCTCACCTGTGGATCGGAAGGTCGTGGGTTCGCTCCCTGGTGGAGCTGAACTTTTTTCAAAAATGACTTTGGCTCCCAGGTCGACCTAGCCTTGAGTGGGTACCCGGTGCAGTCCCGAGAAGTAAAGGCGGCCAGCGAGATGCTGACCACATCACCCATCTTGTGCCGATTGGTCTATAAAATATAGGTTTAGCCATGTATGCTCTATTCGCCTAAAGGTGTGGAAAAGAGTCCTTTACTTTACTTTTTTACTTTAGTAACTTAAACGTTACTTACTTTTACTATATTACTCCATTTCCTTGAGTGAAGCCAGTAATCTTCATCATCATCAAGTGCCTTGGCAATCATACCTCTCCACAATCTGTGATCCGTAACTGCATGTTTCAGTTCGTGTGTTGACACCTCTCCATGCCATGACAAAAGACTGTCAAGAATCTTTTTGCGCTGTCTTCCTCTGTCTCTCTTTCCACAAATCTTTCCAGTGATTGCTGCATGTTCCATTTTCGCTCATCTCATGACTAAAAAGATGACTCTCTTTCTGATGTTTGTGAGAAGTTGTTTTCAAACACCTTCCTCTTTCATAATACAGTCCAGAAAAGCAGATGAAATAGTTTGGCCATCTTACAAGAATCCCCTACTGACATCTAGTTCATAGAGCCACATTAACAGAATTTTTTGAACACAGAGTTTTTGAAAGTACTTGAAACAAAGAGGGAGTCGTCATGGCATGCCTGATAGACGCTCGTCTGCGGATCAAAAGGTCATGGGTATGCTCCCTGGCAAAGCTGAACTTAAAAAAAAAAAAGACTTTGTCTCCCGCGTCTATTCAGCCGTGAATGATGAACAAACTTTATTTTCAAAGGGTCACAAATTGGGCACGCAAGCCCGTCTTCCATTCGGCCCTTTCAAACACCCGTCTTTCACACTGCATCTGTATTGTATCAATAAGCATGTTATATTCATATGATAATATGCATATTATGAATATCAAAAAAGAGGGGGGGGGAGCACAAAAGCATGGGTGGTAAAATGCATGCACACACACACCCACCCACTCACTTAAACACACCCACATACCTTCACACACACATTACCACACCCCATTCACCCACATACATACCTACAGACACCCACATTCCACACACATACAAAGAGACATACACGCACCTACCCAATCACACACGCAGACACACACATGCGACACACACACATAAACCGGCAAACAGACACATATGCACAAACACATGCAGACACAGATACACTCGGAGACACACAAACTCACATACAATCGCAGACACATACACACACACACACGCTGATGCTCACGCAGACACATACACTCAACCACAGACACACACATGCAGAAGCACACGAGTGGGTACCAGGTCCAGTCCTGGGAAGTAAAGGTGGCTGGCATGATGCTGACCACATCACCCATCTCGTACCCATTTTGGGGGAAAACAGAATTGACCAACTGCCCCCTAACAAGCTTGTTGTAAAAGACAACTGATATTTCCTTAGAAGTTGGTGTGTGTTAGCAATAATAGGTGAGGAACCAACAGTCTGCATACAAATAAGCCAGGTGTGTAAAACTGATGTGTGCACAAAAACTCATATTCTGGAACAAAACCATAGTAAAGAAGTTGATAAACAACCAGAAACTATCTAGGAAATATGCTAAAAGGAAGAAGACAGAAATGTGACGTGAATAATTGCATTGTTGAATGTTAGCCTATATCAAAAGAAGAACACAGTCACTTCAAGGCAGAAGGGTCATCACATAACTGATCTGTTCATCTGCCATTGCAGACCACATCAAATGCCTGTCACTGTCCCATGTGAATTGTCGGACAGGTGGCAAAGAACCTTTTTCCCACACACTTAAGCATTTTGGGTAAATGGTGCTGATCCTATATTTTTAGACCAAACAGACAGAAATCCTGGCAAAATCCAACAGCTCATATACTTACTAGTTGTGTAAGGTAGCCGACAAAAAGCATTTCACATGAAATCTTTCCTGTGTGGGTTGTGGGGAAAACAAGAATCTGCCTCAACAAGCTTGTCGTAAGAGACGACTATTTTGGGGCTTACTTCGAGATCGGAGTACGTATGCCTGAGAGGCAAAGAACCAACAGTCTGCCTAAAATGATTCAGATCTGTAACACAAATGTGCACATAACACTCAGGTTCTGGAACAAGTCTAAAGTCCAGAGGTGGATCAACAATCATAACTTTCTGCCGGTGATTACAGCCGATGAACGCGAAGAAGAAGAAGAAATGAAATCCACAGCTTATAGGATCATATCTTGCACTCAACTTTGAAGCTGGATAATGATCTAGACTGAGCCTTGACCTCATTAGCTGTCCCATCCAGTTTCCTGCTGTTTTTCTGTATGGTTATCTTCTTTTTTTTATACTGTCTTCAACAGAAAGTTCCAGAAATTGACGAGTCTAGTGCTCTTGTATGTAATGGGTGTATGAAAAGCACTAAAGGAAGTGTGAGTATTTAAAGTTACAAGATGTACCAGTAAAGCTGAATGGAGTCCCAGGACAAATAGAAATAACCAGTGGGAAAGTTATGAAATGTGAAAAATACAGAAAAAAATACTATGGTTGGGAATGCACTTATTTAAATCTGTATGTCTTATAATATCACTCACTAAAAATCATAATAGAGATTGGTATGATCTTAAAATTATATATATAAGGTGCCAAATTATTTATTTGTGAATGGTAATTGTTGGATTATTTTTGCCATGGCTGGGTATAGTTTTTATTATGTTTGATACATGAAAAAAAAATTATTATTGAATAGTTTCTTTTTAATAGAGTTGAATATAGTTGTTAAACAATTTTTAAAACTTATCATATATTTGGTTTACTTTTTAAAATCATGTTTGGATATTAGTTTTTATCATGTATACCTGAATATGTTCTTTTAAAATGTTTGCATAAGGGCATTTATCATGGCTGGACTAGTTTTGTTATTATGTTTGAATATAGTTTTGTCATTGGACTTTTTTTTCGTATGGTTAGATAGTTGTTAATATGGTTGAAAATATTTTGTTATGTTTGCATATAGTCTAGCTGAGTGAACCATAGAGGCTTAGTACAGAAAATATCAAAGAATGACTGCAGCTGACTCAGTTTTAAAGATGGCTCAGCTGAATTGCTATGGCATCATTGTCAAAGACGGGTCATATATTGTTATTCTAAATCACCTTCAGTGAGCGGGTCCATTATAGAACATTGTTCTTGTCACGGCACACTTGAAATTGTCTCTGACTCTAGTCAGTTATCGGCTCTATGTGTTTTCATAGCCATTGCATCTTCAGTCTCTTATAGTGTCACTGTTTTCAGTGTCTTGTGTCAGTGTCTTGTAGTGTCAGTGTCTTCAGTGTCAGTGTCTTGTAGTGTCAGTGGCAGTGTCTTGTAGTGTCAGTGTCTTGTAGTGTCAATGTTTTGTAGTTTCAGTGTCAGTGTCTTGTAGTGTCAGTGTCTTGTAGTGTCAGCGTCTTGTAGTGTCAGTGTCTTGTAGTGTCAGTGTCTTGTAGTGTCAATGTTTTGTAGTTTCAGTGTCAGTGTCTTGTAGGGTCAGTGTCTTGTAGTGTCAGCGTCTTGTAGTGTCAGTGTCTTGTAGTGTCAGTGTCTTCAGTGTCAGTGTCTTGTAGTGTCAGTGTCTTGTAGTTTCAGTGTCTTGTAGTTTCAGTGTCTTGTAGTGTCAGTGTCTTGTAGTGTCAGTGTCTTGTAGTGTCAGCGTCTTGTAGTGTCAGCGTCTTGTAGTGTCAGCGTCTTCAGTGTCAGCGTCTTGTAGTGTCAGTGTCTTGTAGTGTCAGCGTCTTGTAGGGTCAGCGTCTTCAGGGTCAGCGTCTTGTAGTGTCAGTGTCTTGTAGTGTCAGCGTCTTGTAATGTCAGCGTCTTGTAGGGTCAGCATCTTGTAGTGTCAGCGTCTTGTAGTGCCAGTGTCTTGTAGTGCCAGTGTCTTGTAATGCCAGTGTCTTGTAGTGTCAGTGTCTTCGGTGTCAGTGTCTTGTAGTGTCAGTGTCTTGTAGTGTCAGTGTCTTGTAGTGTCAGTGTCTTGTAGTGTCAGTGTCTTGTAGTGTCAGTGTCTTGTAGTGTCAGTGTCTTGTAGTTTCAGTGTCTTGTAGTGTCAGTGTCTTCAGTGTCTTGTAGTGTCAGTGTCTTGTAGTGTCAGTGTCTTCAGTGTCAGTGTCTTGTAGTGTCAGCGTCATCAGTGTCTTGTAGTGTCAGTGTCATCAGTGTCTTGTAGTGTCATCATCTTTTGTGTCTTGTAGTGCCACTGTCTTGTAGTGTCACTGTCTTGTAGTGTCAGTGTCTTGTATCCACATTTGCGGAGGTCTGCCTCATTTTCTGGAAACTACTTTCCATCACCATTCACTGCAGATTGCCATAGCATTAAAAAAATACCCCAGCTTTTGGGAAACTAGGTATTAATAAGTACAATTTTATAAAATTCAGATGTTCAGAGGAACACATTGACATTTTAAAAATTGCAAATAAATTATTTTAAACCTATAGTATCCGTTTTTTGTACCCTCTCAAATGGCAGTTTGCTCAGATGTCTACCCAACCTAAAAAAGGTACTAGATAATTCCCTGGGAAGTAAAGGTGGCTGACATGATGTGATGTTGACCACATTGCCTATCAAGTGCAGATTGGTCTCTTTAGATTTCTTCTAAGTGTTCATGGGCTGTAAGCTGTGGCAGAAAGTTCTGGTTGTTCATCCACTCCTGGACACTGATCTTGATCCAGAACTTGAGTTTTGCACTCAATCTTTTACAGATCCGGCTTATTTGTATGCAGACTGTTGGTTTCTTGTGCACTCCAACTTGAAAGGAAAACACTTCTAAATTAGTCACCTCTAACAACATACTTGTTGGGGACAGTGGCACTATTCCTTGTTCTCTGGAACCCGCACAGGAAAATAAAAATATAGATCTAGCTCTGTATGCCTGCTGCGGCAAAGGCATGAAAAGGGTCCTTTTCTTGCTTGCTTTCTAAAATGGCAGAAGTATTTGTCTAAGTTGACTTATTTTAGCAATGTTGCCTATTGTAAACTGCTGGCATTACCATTTTATTATTTATCACTTTGTAGGAATGCTTTAATTGTATTGACTTTAAGTGCTCGAACAATATTAAAAAAAAACCCAAAATGAATTGCTTTATTTTTGTTTCTAATTTCAGAAACTGTATGTGTTGTTATTTGATAAAGTGGCTGTGGTTTCGAGACCAATCACTCAAAATGGGCGACAGAAGTACCAAGTGTACAGGCAGCCAATCCCGGCTGCTGAATTAGTTGTGGAAGATTTACCAGATGGGGAGGTCAGGATGGGGTCATTCCGCAGTGCCTTTGGACAAGGAGGACAAACAGGTGAATTGCATGTGTGTGTGTATGTATTATATATATATATTTATATGTAACACAAGCCAGTGACAGTTTGAGAACCACTAAAGACAATTTGAAAAAAACAAGTTAAGTGAATTCTAAAGCCACCATGGTGAGTGGATAGATGCTCATCTGCAGATTGGAAAGTCGTGGGTTTGGATCCTGACGGAGCCGAACTTTAAAAAACAAAAACAAAACGACCTTGGCTCTCAGGTCGACTCATCCTTGAGCAGATACCAGGGATAGACCTGGGAAATAAAGACGGCTGCATGATATTGACCACATCACCCACCATGTGCCGATTGGTCTATAAAATAGAGGTGTATGCCTGAAGGCTTGGGAAAGGGTCCTTTACTTTTACCGTCACTAAGTGCGTTTTAAAATGCTTTAAGAAACGGGTGAACATTGAATAGACTGAATTCAAGAAGAATGAAGAAAGAAATGAAATATTGTGACAGCCACTGGTATCAACAGTTATAAAATGGGGGGGGGGGGGGGGGGGGGGGTAAGGGACACTGTATTGGGCACATTATGAGAGGAAGCGAGTAGAGAATCACCAAACAGGCATTGAAATTGGAAACAAAATGAATTGAGGAAAGTAGGGCATGCAAGAGAAACCCTGAAATGAACTTTGTTGAGAGACAAAAGATGATGGGCTGGGTTCCATGTATGATATTGAAATTACTTGACAGAATTAAAGAATACACTGTGAGCTCTATGTGAGGTTTAATGACACAACAGAAGAATGAAATGTACATGTATTTGTTGAGATCACCATGCAAACCTAGTATTCATACATGCTATTGATAACTTCAGAAGGTTATAAATGAGAGGAGGCGATTGCTGAGTGGTTGTGTTGATGGTCACTCGGTCAAGAGGCTCGGGTTGTAATCCATGGTGAGGCAACAGATCCTTGTCTGCGAGTGGTTCCAGAAGAAACATGCTACAAGTGCAACATAAATTTGACAGCTTTCATTATGACAACTCATTTCCCTATGTTCATATTTTTGGAGCCAAAAACAACATTCTTTTGGCTTGTCGGCTCCATGCTTTTCTGATATGGCATCTTGCAATTTGTTACTGTTTAGGAAGCTTTAAAACTGCTGCTGGAAGGGACCCATTTTCAGCCACATGAAAACACATGGCAGGTGGCTGCTTATTTGTGCTCCATTCTCAAAAAAGCATTTCCTTAAGTGCTTCCAACATTGGTGGGGCTGGTGAAATTAGTGTGTGCAGTCTTGAGGAATCTGCTTTGAAGATATTAAGGTTTGAAAACTCTAGATAAGACAACCCCCCCCCCCCCCCCCCCCCGTCTTCCGACACGGATAAGAAAATCTTTAGAGTGTGTGCGCACACACACACAGAGTGGTTGGCCAAAAGTTTAAGACCACCTAGTAAATAATTGCTATTTATTTGTGTACATTTTTTTAGGGCGTACATAAAATCCAGAGATATTGTCTTTAAAACAACCAAATGACTCTAAAACAGCAGTAATTTGAGTGTTCACAGTTTATAATATAAGGATGATGCAGTAGACTGCAGTGATAGCATTTAGTGTAGCTCAGAACAGTAGTTGATGTAATAGTTTGTCACAGTAAGATAATTGTATTTACTGGGTGGTCTTAAACTTGTGCCTACTACTTTCTTATTAACTCTATAATGGAAAGAACATTCTGACATGCAGATTTTTGAAATTCCTTTTTCCGCAGTTAAGAACCTAATAAGAATCTCCTTTCAAGACGCAGAAAAGGGTCAGTCTCACACTTTCGTTGTCAGCGATGAACATGACAAGCGCCAGTGGATGCAAGCATTCATGAAGGTGACGTCCAAGATCCACATTGTTCGTGACAACAAAGCCAAAGAAAAGTCGCAGAATGCCTGATTGTTGTTTGTAGTCGACACCAGTGTTCTGCAGCCGGTGATCCATAGAAATGTCCTAGTGGTCCGACCACAGTTTCTGCCTACGGTCTAGCCGCTGCATGATTTCAAAATTTCTGCAAACATTTTCTAGCCTCTAAGGAGCAGTAGATTTTGCATGAGCTGAAAATTGTAATTTTGTGATATCAGGTTGAATAAATAAACCGCTGTCTTTATATTTTAACTGCCACATTGTCCGCGAAACAATTTCCTTTGTTTTTTCTGATCCGCGAATGTAAAGAAAGGGGTGAAGAACACTGTCATACACCTCCATTTGTTACGTCAAGCAGGCAAGATTGTTTTATTTTAATGCTTAACTTTTTCAGTACCGGGCAGGTGTTACTTGATGTACAAGGAGTTAAAGTAACATTTAGGGCAGATTAGTCGGTGGCTTTGGCGTTGCAGTGCACTTCGTAATGCCGAGGTGCTAGGTTTGATCCCAGCTGCTGGTGATTTGGCAGCAGACCATTTTGCAGTAATATCTAGAGGAAGCAATGGCAAACTGGTGAACATAAATTTGCCTAGTAAAATAACAAACAGCCCCAAAATTTGTGAGGTTGGTTCTACAATGTTCTGTAAAGGGCTCACACTATAGCTTATGCTTTTAGTATAGATGGGTCACAAGAAATTTGTAGAAGTATATTATGTTAGTTGACACCAACAAACTCATGGTGAGTTGCTAGGTACTGAATGAGTTAAAGGATTGAAGGTCAGTATGTCTCAGTGTTCATGGACAGAGGTCAGTGTTTATGGCCCATAACTTTACAGAACCTGTGGTTTTATGCTGTGGATATGATTTTGATATACTCCTTTATAAGCCTGTACAACACCCATATAGTTTTTTAGAAACAGAAATAACAAGTGTATAAACTGTAACGATGTGTGAAATCTTAGAGAGAGAGGAAGAGTGACAGAAGGAGGAGGAAGGAGAAAGTGAAAGCTTCTTCTCTAAATATTAGGAAACCTGCATGTTTTTTTTTTTTAAAGTTACAAACTGGAATCATTTATAAAAAATGAGAGAGAGAAAATGAAAAAAAGAGAGAATGGAGAAAGACAGAGACAGAGAGGATGGAGAAAGAGAGAGAGGATGAAAGGGAAAGATTATTATTAAGAAATCTGCATGCCTTTTATAAGTTACTTACTCACTACTACCCGATCAAGGAATCCAGGTATAGATGCAAGTTTGCATGTGTTGATAATGTAATGACTGTCTGGTTGAAAACCTAGTGATAATTATGTATATATGTTTCAGATCAAAAGGATTTTAGTCATTATCTACATCTACATGTATAAATATCTGTAAACTATATGCATTTCATATTATCAGTTGGCAAAGCTTTGAAAAACTTACATTTTCATTGAATATCATGATTATTTCATAATTTCTCATCCTTGACAAGCACAAACCATAAGCATTATTGTTCAAAGCTTTAATAATTCACTTCACACAATACTTGTGTCCGACCTATTCATTGATTGTTTTGGGCCAAGTGATCTTTAGTATTTTTGTTTTTTTTAATGTTTTATTGTTTAGAATGTTATTTGTTGATGGTTTTGTTGGGCTGTTTTATGTAAGACTGTTTCGTAGTAGGTTTCGCCAATCCATTTTAAGGACCCCCACTTCCCCCCCAAAAAAATAGCGGACCCATTCTCCCAATAAGCTTGAGGTAAAAAGAGTGACTTAAGAGTTTGTTTAAATGGAATATGCTGGGTCAAAAGGTGCAGATATCCAGCCTAGCTGTAAAGCACAGCAGCCTTTGAAAAGTTAACGTAAAAGAACTCTTGCATTTAGATCATCGAGTCATGAAAGTGGTTTGGATCAGTCGGAAGACTTTTCCCAGCCTGGTACTAGGTGTTAGCTCCACAGGGACACTGTTGCAGAGGGGCCCCTTCCCTCTACTGAAGTTCTAATTCCACAAGGAGCCTGTTTTAGAGGAATCTCTACCATCTTAAAGCTTAGAAATGAGCACGATGTGCAAGGCAGGTTCTGGAGCTTTGTATCTGCAGAAAGGTTTGTTATGGTTTTTTTTTTAAGGTCCTGATTCAGCATATCACATACAGACTGACTGGAATTAGACCTAGGTTGTACCCGTGTGGGTTTCTAGACCCTGTTTTGACTAGGGGAGGGGGAGAGAATATACCCACTTGCCCTTAACGAGCATGTCGTAAAAGACTTATAAAGGATTTGCTGATGTGTATGGCCAAAAGGCACAGATTTTGCTGCCTAGCTGTAAACCACAACACAGTGTAGTAACCACCCTTTTGAGGGCGAAAGCAGAAGATGAAAAGATTTCGACTGGTAATGTTTTCTTTACAGGTTTGAGGTATTTTATGACCAATGGACTAAAACCCAGCTAACAAAGGGATCTGCAGTGTTACACAGTTGTAACTCAGAATAATTGAATGCATAAAGCAAAAGGCTCAGTAGAAAATGAAGTTATGGGGAATTGTCTTGAATTGGGGGGTCAAGGGATTAAAGTAAACACAGTGGGTTGCACGCTGGTAAATTCTGAAGTAATTTTAGAGAGACCTTGAGAACTGCAGCAAAAACACTTTTGGCACCCAAAAAATAGTAAAGAGGAACACACAGCTATTTTCACAAGTGCATTTTCACAAGTAAACACAGTGGGTTGCACGCTGGTAAATTCTGAAGTAATTTTAGAGAGACCTTGAGAACTGCAGCAAAAACACTTTTGGCACCCAAAAAATAGTAAAGAGGAACACACAGCTATTTTCACAAGTGCAAAGTCACTTGTCACTGCACTGAAGAGCAAAAACACACAACTAGCAGACCTCAGAGCTGCACACCATAGACCTAGTCAGAAATTTAAAAAATGGATTCTATCCCATTGCAACACACCTGGAAATATATGATATGTATAGACATAATATGGCCAAGAGGCTTATAAGAAGTACTTAGAGTACCAAATGGGATTCTAAACATCCAGGTCGCAAAGAAGGATGATGCAAATTACCACAATGATCGAAGAGAACAAGTAGTGATCTTTGGACTGCAAGAGTGTCCGACATACGCAGAACAGAGAAATTTATTCTGGCTGACATCCGCTCTTTTTAAGGACAAACTCAAAACTAAGATTTCAACAACCTCAGGATGACTGCTGATTTCTTTAAATATATTCAGTCATGTTTTCAGGTGTAAGAAGAAAACTATCAGGGGATCTTGAAACTGGTAGTACCTAGTTCAGAAACCATGAAATGTGTGTGTGTATATATGTATATATATATGAAACAGACCCATCTGTATATTGCCACACCGAATGCCCCTAGGCATCTATGTGGCAAATATCATATGAAGCTAGTGGACACTGAGGTCCACTGCAGTAAAAGTCTAATATGCATGAGAAGCGCGGAGTACTTTTTATGTAGGTAATGGAAATCCTACATCTGCAGGATGCCTCTTACTGGCTTCTATTGACATAGCCCATGATGAATTACTCAGTATACGAGATTGAGGTTCAAAGGTCATGAGCAGGACATGACGATTCCGTGTGGCTAGAGCAGTTGTCAGGAACTGTGCCAGTAGGATTTTTATTTTGCTTCCTGTAGATAAAATAGCCGTTCCTTACCTCAGATCAAAGCAGGCTCTCTTATGTGAGACTCCAGTGTTCTAACAACTCAGCCAGCTGTTCCTCAGCCTGGACACTACTGTATTTAAATTCAGTGGGGTGATTGCTAGCACACACAAAAATGAAAAAAATATTGTAAATATATTTTTTTCCTATGGGATATAAGATAGCCAAGGAAGCTTCCTTGCAGGCCTTCGGGCGGTTGAGAAAGGATCAAGTTTGGAATTTTTGTTTATCAGTTAGAATTGGAATTCCTTTGTGATCCTGAGGTAATGGGACAAGTAGCTCACAGTTCTCTGATAAATGCAAAAAATAATCAGAGCTCCAATGTACATGATGTAAATGTTACAAATCTCTATGTTTGAAAATTGTAAAGAGTAGGCTATAAATAGCCATCACACTGTCAAAGGTTTATAATATGTAATAAATGTATGTATCAGTAAATACACAATTATCTGAATGCTTAATTATCTTGTCTAGTTTCTATAAATAGTGGTTACATTTATTATCTTTAGTAAACATATCTAATTTATTAGTGTATGAGTATTATATATTGGCATACCATGACTTTTCAGTCATCAGTGAGTACTGGAAAACTTAAACATTGACTTAATTTTTTTTCAAACTTTTGCCTCATTTTCTCTAAGTACCAGTTGAGTATATTTATAACTTGTAATACCAGAATTGCAGAGACATGTTTAAGAAAAAAAGTAGAAGACCCGTTTCCATGCCTTTAGGTGTATAGGGTATATTGGGCTAGACCTGTATTTTATAGACCAATCGGCACATGATGGGTGATGTGGTCAGCATCACGCCGGCCACCTTTACTTCCCGGGACAGCACCCGCAGAGACATGAGCACTGCTGAAATCTAAAATCCTTTGACCATGTGGTCGGAAATGCGAGAAGTTGCTGAGAGGTAGCACCCTGACAGAGCCCTCGTTAACAGCCTTGATAACTTATTCTGTGATGACATCGAACATTTTAGAAACGTTAAAAATGGTCACCAGCACCAGAGCACTTTGGGATGCTGGCTATAAACAGAATCTCGTGACCCTGAATCTTCTACAAGTAGTGAAAGGATCCCTGCTATTATCTGGGAAGGTGACCCACCTTTCAACTTCCCAGCAATAATCTCCCTAAACTCCTCCATCTTATTCATGCTATATCACTATTTTGATCAAAGTACTGTAAAATGCAGTGTTTGTATATGTTTTATTTATTTATGTTTGTATTCAAAGATGTTCATTTCCCATGTGGGTTCTGGGTCCCCATTTTGAGCTTTGAAAGAACAAAAAGAATAGACCCACTGCCCCCCCCTAGCTTGTTGTAAATGTTGACTAATTAGGGGTGTAATCTTCGAAGATGAAATGCATCTGACTGAGAGGCGAGGAACCAAGAGTCTGCATACAAATAAGTAAGATCTGTAAAATGGATGTGCATGCAAAACAGGTTCTAGAACAAGACCAAAGAACTGAAGTGAATTAACTATTGAAATTGTTCTGTCAGAGTTTACAGCTGGTGAATGCAAAGAAGAAGAAATATGATCATGTGTTACTATATTTATGGTGTACTGTATTTAGGAAAAATACATTTTGTTGGATGCTCAAACAGACTCATTCATTTTCCATTCTTTTCAGTGGCAAAAAATTGCATTGGAAAGCATATAACACTGATGATTTAGAAAACTGTTGATACTGGGCTTCACAAATGTTATGGTTTAATTGACAATTTGTTTTATACACACCGAGTTAGAGTATGAACAAACTTTCTAATTCTCCTAGTGCACAAGGATTATGAAATTGTTAAACCCCTTCACTAACCTCTAAGCCATATAGTGACACTAGTGTATTATGAAACTACATTCACGCACAAATCATATTATGTTTGGTAGAATTTCTTAGGGCACAAGAGTGTCCCATGGTTGTTAAAGGGTTAATATTTCTTGTTCAATGATGAAAGCCTTTAATACAAGATAAATTAGTTACCTACTTACTCTATGTATAAAAATGAATGTCTGGCACAGAAAGAGTTTATGTTAACCTATATATATATATATATATACATATATATATATATATATATATTTGTCATTATATGGTGCTACATGTAACAACTTATTTAACTCGTACCAGTGTTAACTACAGTATTCAGTATCTATCTACTACACATTACTCACTGTATTAAAGTAGAAACGGAAGACCTACCCCAGTCCTAAATTTACATAGTTGAGTCACATAAGAGTTAACAGGTATTTGTTTGGTTCATGTTCTCTTGATGTCTTATTCAACATGTCAAGTAAAGGACCCTATTAACACCAGTGGCACATGGGGCACACAAAGGCTTGATTCGTGTTTTCTTAGACCTACCGGCACTCGGTGGGCGATGACATCAACATAATTCCGGCCGCCTTTATGTCCAAGGTCAACATGGAAAGGCTTTCACATTATGGTGTGTAAGAGTGGGAGTTTCCAGTCAATCAAGTATAACTTTCCAAAATGAAGGTTAGCTGCAATAGATCTCTTGCCATAGTGTTTCAGGCTAATGTTATTCATCTGTTGATATTATCCTACCACTTTTGTTGTTGTCTTGCTCTAGTTCTTTTCTCCTCTAGTATGTTTATTTATTGTTTAGTAGTATTTTTATTTTAACATGGTTGAAATACTTTACTGGTCACGTCTCTGTGGCTAAGTGGTCAAGCCATTTACTTCGCAGTGTGAAGATCATGGGTTTATTTTAGACGACATGTTGCCTTTATGTGTGGAATTTGGCTGAAATCCCTGGGGATGGCTGCTGGACCCATGTTCGTGCACAGCTCTCAGTCGGCGACTAGCTGCATAAGATAATCTGGTACAATAAAGTGGATTCTCTCTTCTTTAACTTAAAAGGGTATCTCTTTCCTATTTTCAGCAACATCCCATTCCATCTCCCAGAAATCCTGGTATTTGTTTGTTTCCATTAAATACTCTATTCTTCTGTATATCCCCATCTTCCTATGTAAAATTAACACCTGTGAAATAAAATGCTCAAGCAAAGTTGCCAACTTAAGCATCTGAGACAGTTAGCAATGATATTGTCAGACAGACTGTAGGAACAACACCATGCAGCAAATTCATTGAGAAACAAGATCAAATGATTTAGTCATTTGGTAAAAATGCAGCCAGAACAACTACCAATGCAGGCGCTACACATGAAAAGATCTGAAGTGAAAGCAAGAGGCCGCTCCAGGAGAATACGGATTGATGTCATCAAAGAGTTTCTACATCGACATAGAATGATGATAGCCATTACTACCCATCAATCATTGGATTGCAGACTGTTGCTCCCCACAGTGCTCAACAGCAGAAGTGGAAATTGATGCTGATCCCCATCTCCAGGGCCAGAGTCTGACTGTCTAACTGCTTGTTCATTGTCCAGGTTTCTGAACAGATTTTCATACACTTCAGGGTTGTTATTCTTTCCCTTGTTGCTTACTGTATATTTCTGTGTGACTATTGACTTTACTGTGTACATTTATGACTAGTCTCCTCCAGACAGACACAGTTGTTAGGAAATATTAAATATATTCTTTGTCTGTTGTATATTAAAAACTTGAATGAGCATTCATTTGACAACAGTCTTGTGTTTAATTTTATTACTAGGATGTACCGCTGTGATATCATGGAACTAGAAAGTGACCTCTAACACTGACGCTACAGGAAAATTACGATGTCAGCATGGCTTAGAAAATATCTGATTCACAAAGGAAATTCCCCTAAATGTGTTTTTTTTTATAGTAGTTATAACCTTATCCTGAAATCCTAAACGCTGCACACAGAGTCAATAAAATTAAGAGTGCATCTGACTGACAGGCAAGGAACCAACAGTTTGCATACAAATAAGTCAGCTCTGTAAAATGGATGTGCAGGCAACAGTCCAGTTCTGGAACAAGTCTAAAGTCCAGAGGTGAAAGAACAACTAAAAATTTCTGCCAAGAGTTTACAGCATATGAAAACAAAAAAGAACCATAAAATAAACTCCCTGATGCGAATTTAAACACAGTATCTTCAGACAGGGGATTCCCCGTGGCGGAGCGGCTAGACGCTCGTCGTGGATCAAAAGGTCGTGGGTTCGCTTCCTGGAGGAGCCGGACTTTTTTTTAAAAAAAATGACCTTGGCTCCTAGGTCGACCCAAACTTGAGTGGGTACCGGGTGCAGTCCCGGGAAGTAGAGGCGGCCGGTGTGATGCTGACCACATCACCCATCTTGTGCCGATTGGTCTATAAAAATTTAGGTCTAGCCCTATACGCCTAAAGGCGTGGAAAAGGGTCCTTTACTTTTTTTTATTACTTATCTTCAGACAGGCAAGGGCCCAGTCACAGTGCCACTAAGGGTATGTACAAGTATGTTTTTATTATGTGATACAGCAACTGAAAAAAAAAAAAAAGAATTACTGGTCATCAATAAAAAGATATTCCTCATTTGGCTTTCGGGGATCCCATTTTGAGTGGAAAAAAAAAAGAATATACTTACTGGTACCTTAATTGTTAAGGTCCTAGAATTTCATAACTGATGCCTGAGAGAAGCAATAATGATGACAACAAAAACATGGGTATACTTCATCCATGGCACATTGTGGGTGACTTGTTTGTTGGGTTCACCTGACTAAACTTAAGGGGGCTAAAAGACTTAAAAGGCAACAAAGATGACACAAACAAAAGATTGCATAATTGCCTGGCATATTTTGCTGCATCTCATCTGGTGCACACTACAGCAACAATTACTTACATAAGGAAAATAAGTTAATCCTTTATAACTGAAGTAGAAATTCAAATGCAACTGCCTGTTTTACCAGGGCAGCCCAGTGTATGAATCGTATCTTTTTGTTCAGGGCGCAGGTAACGAACTGCCAGGCAATAAACTCTGCAATCTAATGTTTGTGTCTTCTTTGTTCAAATTTACAACGAGGAAGCATTGCTAACTAACTCTTTGTTGAAACTGATCATGTTGGCCTGAAAGGGGCAGATATCACAGCCAAGCTTAGTACAAATAAACAGTGACTGCTTCATGCATAGAATCGTTTAAAAAAACGCACACAATTTTCAAGAACTTAACAATTTTATTGACTGTTAAAAAGTACCTTAAAATAAACACAACTTTCTTCAGACATGAAAGCTATTCTAAGTTTCACACTAAAATCAAGTACACTATACCCACTTTAAAACATACTTGCATTCATCCTCATCACTAAAATGTTCATTAGAACAAACTCGTCACAACATATCACAGAAAGATCACAAATCAAATATAAATTTCTTTAAATGTTTCCGGTAGCTGGCGTGGCAAAAATTGGACAGCTCTTTCCGGGTGACCCATAAGAAGTCTTTGGCTTCTGTCTTGTTGGGTGTGATCTCTCCTCCTCTGTACCAGGCTTGGAAGAAAAACAGCTAGGAAAATAGAAAATTTAAAAACAGAATATTTTAGCATACATTTATTTTAAAGTAATAGCTCAACCCCAAATAGAAAACAGCTGACAAAATAAGAATTAAAATATATTTCCCCTTCTGTATTTTCATGGAAAAGAGTGGTTGGTAAGTGTGCTGCAGTTTAAACAGGCTGCAATATATGCCCATCAGCCGAATTTCAGATTAAGAGCAGTGAGTATAATTTGCCCCCTTCAAAATAGGGTCTCAGAATTCACAATGGCATTTAAAATACACTAAACTGTACACAATTAATAATCACTAAACAAGCTCCGATGGGAAGAAGTGGGATGGGGGGAGGGGGACGACACTCACTGCTTCCCAATCAGCAGGTCATAAAAATGCATCTAACTAGAAGTGTGTCCTCAGAAGTCAAGGGTGCATCTGCCTAATAGGCAAAGAACCAACAGCCTGCAAATGAATAAGCTAGATCTGTGAAACATTTGGGTCAGCAAAAGTAAAGTTTTGAAAGAAGACTTCAAGTCCAGAAGTGGACAAGCAGCCAGAACTTTCCACCGTAGTTTACAGCCAGTAGTGAATGTGAAGCAGAGAACTAACTAAATAGGCACTGGCATGAGAAACAAATGGATTGAGGAAATAAGGATATCCGAGAGAATCACTAAAACAAATGTTAAGAAAAGACACAGCTGCTATTTTTTGGGGGGAAAAGATTGCATAGGACAGAATAGAATGCAGGATTTTTTTTTATGTTCTAAACTATTTCTTTTTACTTAGTGAATAAAAAAAAAATACCATGCGGGTTTAGGGGCCTCATTTTGGTTGTGGGGGGGGGGGGGGGGGATCGTCGACCAACTGGCTTAATAATCATGCAAAAGGTGACTAAGACTTTGCTGGCCTCGATTGACAGATATCGCAATCTAGCTGTAGATTTGATTTTAAAAAATGCCAACCACCCTTTTAAAAGCAAATGCAAAAGATGGAGAAGAAAAAATGCCTCTGGGGAGATTCAATTACATAACCAGTGAATCTGTTAATCACTGCTCCCATATATGTGTAAAGTAGTTGGGTAGATACACATTGAAATCCACATAATTTTTTCTGGAGTATGTACCCTGAGCCGATACTCTGTAACTCAGAAGAGACAGAGTACTGATAGAAAGTTCCAGAGCACACTGGAGGTTCCCTAGTCTTGGACTTTTCATTTTTTTTTTTTTTAATTAGAGTGTGCCACAATTTTATTGGTATGTCACCAAGATCATCCATCCATCATGTAGCAGGCCCTTTGCAGAATGTCGCTCTCATCACGGTCTGCATGAAAGAAACCACATATTAAGATAGGATTTATATAGCTTTTGTGAATTATCTTCCTATCCTCAACTGAAAGGTTAACTAGCTTTCTACCAAGAAATCAGAATAAATAAAATTTATGAAGGCATAAAGGCATAATATACCTTAATTTTGCTGTCATCAACCTTTTCTTTGGGATCAAACTTGGCTACAGCACAGGGGGCATTCCCCAAGAAAGTTGTCTTTACCTCCCCACACAGTGTGGACAGTGCCCTCTCCTGCTGTCTGTACAGACACAAACAATGACATATTCAATACTAAAACATCTCATGGCTTTTTTTTTCTAGAAAAACACCTGTGAGTACAATGTGGCACATGTGTTTTAATTTTTGAATCGCATGTTTCAAAGTTTTTTTCTTCTAAATCTGACAAATATTATTTTTTTTAAATAAATATCATTTAAAAAAAAATTTATTCTATAATTTAAAAAAAAACGGCTCTCCTGTAAACTACGGCTGGTAGACAACAGTTGACGGCCGGTTAGTCGGGGTTCTGTCCCCTGGCTGCAGTGCAATTACGGACTGGAGAAGGCACAAAGTGAGGCCGAAATGCCTAGCAGAACCCGCGCTGCGACTCAAGTTAGCGACCGCTCTCAATTACCGCTTCTTGTGACCCATACGGAGTGGATTAGAGGGAAGGAAACAAGTGACATAATTACTGTGTGTTGCCGATAGACAGCGTGCAGTGCCCTACTGTCATCATACGGTTAGGGTTTGGGCTGCTACGTTGAGTTTCTGCGAAGACGAGATGCGGCGACACTAACCGCAACGCTAACCCACACCCTAACTCTAACCCTAACCCACACCGTATGATTATAGCAGGGCAGTGCACGCTGTCTATCGCAAACACACAGTAATTGTGTCAACTGTTTCGTTCCCTCCTTTTCCACTCCGTAATTGCACAGTAGCCAAGGGACAGAACTCTGACTAACCAGCCGTTTACTTTTGTCTACCGGCCGTAGTTGACAGGAGAGCAAAAAAAAACAAATGTTATCTAAAAACAGCTGAATCAAAAGGAATTCACAGTACAGAACTGAATGAGGACTAGACTGCGAGCTCTATGTAACACAACATGATGATGATGATGATGATGATGATAATAATAGTATGAACTAAAGTAAAGGGCCTATTTCATGCCAGGCATTTGAGCTAGACACCTATTACTATATCCTGATCAGCAAATGAGGGGTGATGTGATCAAAATCATAAAGGGTGTATTTACTTTTTGAGATATTTTCCTGTTAACAACTTCTTCGCGATCACCCGTTGTAAACTCAGGTGAAAAGTTTTGGCTGTTTGTCCACCTCTGGACTTAAGTTTTGTTTTAAAACATCAGTTTTGTGTGTACATCAGTTTTACAGATCTGACTTAATTATATGCAGCCTGCTGGTTCCTTGCCTCTCAGGCAGACGTACTCCGACCTCGAAATAAGCCCCCAATCAGTCAACTCTTACGAAATGCTGGTTGGCAAGGCAGTGGGTGTATTCTTGTTTTCTCCATAATGGGGCCACAGAACTCCCTGGGGGATCCTGTTCACTGTTTTTTTTCAGGTAAAAGGATTCATATTTTGTGCTTCATACGTATTAGTGAAAACTCTGTCAGGCAGAAAGTTGTGGTTGTTCGTCCACTTCTGGACTTTAGTCCTGTTCCAGAACCTGAGTGCTGCATGCACATCCATTTTCACAGATCTGAAGCCTGAGACTGCTGGTTCCATACCTCTCAGGCAGATACACTCTGATTTTGAAAAAAGCTTCCAATTAGTCAACTCTTATGACATGCTTTTGGATAAGCAGTGGATCTATTCTTGCCCCCCTCCCCTTTCCTCCCACAAAGGTGTCCTGGAACCCATATGGGGAAGTTGGGTAGTAAAGATAAAAATAATATACTATTGTAAAGGAAGGAGGGGCAGGGGCCGACCAACACGAAGATGGGCACAGGATATAAGTGACTCCTTAAGTATGAAAGTGCATGAGGTGGGAGAGCTGGCGAGAGACCAAGTTTCTTTCAGGCAGACTGTGATGAGAGCGACGTTCTGCAAAGGACCTGCTACACGATGATCATTGTGTATATACCTGTAACCATTTTTCATGTACAAACTACTAAACCAGCTGTGAACAAACCTTAACCAATCCTTCAGGCAGAAGCAAAAGAAGAAGCACACATGACAAAGAAACATGCTTAAATGTTATCACCTGTCTTAAAGTCTCCCCTTGCTGAAAGACCGCCTGCGGTAAAACCCAATGATCATTCCCCTCAATTTTCTGCTTCACAAGCAGGTAAAGAGGCGAGTCCAGCTTTCTGTCAACTGTTCGCTGATTATTTGTTCTATCTGCTTCAGTCTCCCTGGGTGCTGGCACAAATGCTTTCATCTCAACATCCCATTTATCTTGCAGATCAAGTGCAGTTTCTGTATCTCCTGTCTTCTCATCTTCGGTGTCCTTTCTGTCAATATGGCTTGGTGAGGGAAGGAAGTAGAAATATATATTAGATCACTGCTGGTCTTGAATTGTGTTAGGCACATAACATGAAGTCTTTAACTCTTTGTGTCCCAAGGAACGCATCATACGTTCCTAGGTTTCTACCTAGAAGTCTAATTAACTAATGATGTGATGAATTTATGCCTCTCTTTACTACCCCTTGGGCATGTGATGCTAAATCTATTGAACTCAAAGAGTTAAGTGTGGCCAATAGTACACTTGCCGAAATAGTATCTGGGTTGAAATTCTCCTCTACCTTAATGCCAAAGCTGTTATTATATGCTGTTTGGGAAGTCTTATTACATGAATGAAACATACAAACTGCTGCCCCTGGAGAACATTAACTGCCAAGGTTGTACCAACTTACTATAGAAAAGGTAATGAATGAGCATGGACAGAGCAGATAGCAATGCTGTATGGACTAGGTTAGTGGATAATGAAGAATCTCTGACACTAATGTGATTGCATGACATGTCTATGCTGCCTTCCAGGTCAAGATAGGAGTCATTCATAACAGATCTGGGAACAATCAGGAGAGGTACCTTGGAGTGGCTTGTGCATCGGAGGACCAAGGAATGCCAAATGTGCAGTGACATCAACTGTGATAACATAACATGGGGATTTCAGTGATACTGCAAAGATGTATCGCAATTAGGCACAGGAGAAAAAGCACAACCACCACATCCAGTGTTGGGACCGGGAAAAAACAGTCATACTGTATGCTTCCCTACTCAATCCCCTGAAGCTATAAAATCAACCAATCATGCAAAGGGCTTGGAATGATCTGATTTCTGACCTGTGTTCTATGGGATGGACATTGTAGTAGCATAGTGGCTAGGCGACTCAAAGGTCTAGAGTTTAAATCCATATGGAAGCGACATTTTTAAAATTTCAATAAGTTATTGAAAAATACCTCTGCTAAGTGGAGAAAACTCTAACATAAATGTGCAAGTGTGTCACTTACCATAAACAAGATACACAGACCACAGAATTTCAGACGTACATACCTGTCATACCCACTGAGATATGAATGAACAAATGAATAAAGAAGTGATATTGATGCACTCAAGACATTTCCACACATGCTCCCTAACCTTCTCCAGCAACCAATAAAGAGCTGACATGCTAATGGTACAAGCTTCAAACTGATTAAAAGTCCTCATATGTTTCTCTGTCGGTGCTTATCTTGCAGAACCTCTACTCAGCCCCAATGCATTATAGTCTTTTAACTTATGTATTCTCTCTGTATGTTCTTGTGCACTGTCCATTTCATCCTAAAGAAACTTCAACATGTCCACTTTATTATACAGTAGCTCAATGCCCAAAAGGAGGAGCAGCAGCTAATCTATCAGTCTGCTCAGTACCTGGCACACCTAAATTTCCTGGGCAGAATATCTATGATATGCTCCTGATCTCAGTCTTATCTAGTGACACAAGCCACTCTGCTCACAGGATCGCAATTTCAAAATTCCGAAGCAAGCTCTGTGAGTCCTTTACAATTACATGTCAGACTGTGCTGCTCTCCAGCCATGGAAAAGCTGCTGTTACTGCCTTCATCTCCATTCTCATAATGGATGCAGTGACCTTGCAAGCGAGGCTCTTTTTTTTCAAACAGTGTCCATTTATCTTTGCAATAATACCCCACCAACACTTCTTAGTTCTCACTGTAGACCTTTCTGTATATTTAATGATATCATCTGGGTGTGACTTTGCACTGAACAGCTTATACAATGTTGAATCTGTTTTATCAGCTACCCACTCAGACAAGTTTGGAAAATCAGAATAAAATATATCCATCAGACCCACTTATAGCATTAATGATCTGTTTTCAATTCTATAAAGTTTAGGTTTAAACAGAATTTGTACATATGAAAAGACTTACGCCTCACTTATCAGCCGAATTTCGAAATCAGAAAGATAGCTGTTTTCTAGCTCAATCTTGGCAAGCAGGTCTGCATATCTGTTCTCGATGTCATTCAAGGGCTGTGTAATGATTGGTAGTCTCTGTACACACACTGCACTATACAGGGAATTTTTCTGACAGCAAAAAACTGCTGTTGATACTCGTCTCGATATAGGTCTTTCTGAAATGTTAAGCAGGTTAGCTCAATCAATTAGTGTGCTGGTTTTAAACAATGCTTAAACTCAATCTACAAAGTGAAAAAGTAAAGTAAATGACCTTGTTTATGCCTCTGACGCATGGGGTATCGAGTGCTACACTTTTGTGTGTGTGTGTGTGGATTACTTGATGTATGTGGTAGTTAGCATCACAGCGACTGCCTTCCTACAACACCTGGTACCAATTTAAGCTGGGTCAACCAGGGGGCCAAAGTCAATTTTGAAAGAAAAAGAAACACTAGTGTGGATTTGAACTCTAGACCTTTGGGCCATCAGGTGAGCATATAGCTATGCTACTGTTGCTCCCCTCCTAATAAACTATGCGATTTGTAACTCTTTCAGTCCCAGGCAGGTGTTACTTTAGCCTCATTCAATCTTAAGTTGTTACTTTAATTATTGAACACTTAGGTTTAAAGGATTAAAATTGATACTATGAGCGTGGACAAGGTAATGTGACAACTAGGAGCTGTCTGTGGTTTAACTGTTATACTCCTTCTGCCGGCCTGAAGATTGTGGGCTGAAATCAGCATCAAGATGAGGTAAAGGTGGCTGGCTTGATGCTGACAATACTATCCATCTAGTGGCCAACTGATCTACTAGCATCATATGCCTAATGTACACCAGTGGTCAAACATAGGCCCTCACTTTAAATCTACTATTGCCTATTTTACCACGTTTTAGGGCGGTGTAAAGGGGGAAGGGCTGGTGAGCCTGAGGATTTAGAGCTGCACGACCAGTGCTGTGGCCACAGACTATGCAGGTTAGGATGTTTTTTTGCTCCAGACAGAAAAAAACACTATTACTGACTGTAAACATTGAGTGAGCATGAAATCATAACAGAGATCACGTACATAGCTTTTACTATTAGTGAAATTGCTAGATAGAATAATAATAGAAAGTTTACTGCTCTGTTCAAATATGGACTAAGTTTGAGCATCTGATGTGAAAATCCTGGTAGCAACTGCCACGCTGCAAAAACAACAATAAAATAAACACAAGAGAGAGAACAAGGGAAAATAATGATAATCATGACATATTATCAGGGGGGGAGGGGGGGAGGAGGTGATACTAAATACAATATTTCCTGCGACTCGTAACATTAATATTATAATTATTGTAAAGTTGTGTTCTTTTTTATCATTCAAAAATAATTTTAAAATGTATTTTGTTGTGTCCATACTTATCCATATATGTTTAGCCTTCAGAATGAAACCAAGGTCCTTCCATATTTGACGATGAAAAGACGCCATGTTTATGAAACGACAGTCGTCTCCCCTTAAAGAACAAAGTAAAACCACAACCTCAAGAAACGGTTACCTTCTCTAAAGAAATTTAATATAACATAAAATTGATTGGTCTTTAAAAGCACATATATTTTGATGTTTAAACATTTTTTATGTAGATTTTTTATAAGTTATTGATTAATCAATGTACAATTATCAAGCGAGAAGTTATGTTTCGTAGACACAAGACAAGTTTTTTTTTTTAAAATTTCGGAATTGTGGGATGTGAATTTCCTTGTACCAAAAACGAGTTAGTTTTGGAGATTGTCAATAAATAATGTTCTTTTACCTTTGTTTATGAAAGTCTTGGGTAATGTATAGATACAAGATACATCGCCACTTGTATGTTTAGTTGAAGGTAAATGTAACTTGATTACAACAGTTGATATATAAGAAATTTACATTGTTGTTAGTTGTAAATGGTAAACCAAAAAAGAAAATAACATTAAAAAATGTCATTAGCACCCAAATTTCTGTAGTCCAAAAATGTTGTATCCTCTAAAGCTGCAGAAACCATAATGTCAATGTACACAAATAATTGTTGTATATCTGTTCTCTACCTCAGTGAATAATGGAGTGATGCTTTATATTTTGTGATCTTGGTGTTACAAGATAGAGCAGTTGTTTCAAGCAGATGTTATATTGTAGGGCATAATAAGTAAGTTAAGGACCCTTTTCCACACCTTCAGACATAATGATGGGCATATAGGGCTAGACCTTAATTTTTATAGACCAGTCGGCACTCGATGGGTGATGTCGTCAAAATCATTCTGGCCACCTTTACTTCCCAGGACTGTTCCCGGTACTCACTTAAGGCTTGGTCACCTAAGAGCCAAGGTCATTTTTAAAAATGTCATGACCTGAATCCACGACCGTTCGATCCGCAAGCGAGCTCTGGCCACTACACTATGGCGGCTGGTCAGGGTATGATATATGTATATATATGTGTACATACATTATTTTCATCTATTATTCTAGGTTGTATTTCTTCTCTACTATGTAATTTTAAAGCAATGTGTAAATTTGTGGGTGCTAATTTTGAGGTTTTATAAATAATTCTGGTGGAAGATTTAACTACACACGCGGTGATGCCCAAGAAAAATTTAGGAAATGTGATAGTGTGTGAACTAAGTTCAACAAACAAGACCAGTATAGAGTAGGAACGTTAAATATATATGTAGCTGGTGCAACAAAGCAGAGGAGACTATACAACTGATGGAAAAATACCTAGGGAAGATTTTAGGTATGGCAGAGTTAAGGGAGAAGGGATGTAAATTTTACACAAAGATTTTGTATTGGTTATACTCTGGTATACACAGAGAAAGATACCTCTGTCAACCAAAGCAAATCTCATGAGAAAGGTTTTTTGGCTGACATTGTGCTACCAGTGCCAAACATGGACCCTTACTACAACTTATGAGTGGATGGTCATAAAAACAGATATGAGATGTCTTAGGAGAGCTGCCAGTGTGACAGGAAGAGATAAAATCAGGAATTAAGAAATAAGAAGAAGACTAAGACTGAAACCAGTCATACAGTTTATTAAAGAACAACAAATCAGATGGTTTGGCCACCTGACGAGAATGCCCTGATACTAACTGCCACAGAGAGCAAGAGGGAGACCACGTAAAACATGGAGTAACATTATTAGTACCAGCCTAACAGAAATGAGCACTAGCTTGTACAATGCATTGTAAAAAGCGCACAAACGATCCTGACATCTCCCTCCAACACCTCACTGAAGTAAATGGTGGAAGAGAGAAAAAAGAATAAATAATTCCAGCTACACTGTACCCTTTCCATGACACTGGACCTTTTTGCATGTAGAGATCTACATATTTATAGACCAGTGAGTCATATTATCATTTGTGGGTTCTGGGGTCTCATTATGGGGACAAAAAAAGAATGGCCCACTGCCCCTCTCAACAGGCATATCGTAATAGTCAGCTAACTAGGGGTGTGTCTTTTAGAGTTAGAATGCATCTGCCTAAGAGGTGAGGAACCAACAGTCTGCATACAAAAAATAAGCCAGATCTGTAAAATGGGTTTGCTCAAGTTCTGGAACAAGACTAAAGTAGATGAACAACCAGTATTTTTCATAGGAGTTCACAATCAGCGAACACCAAGAAGAAGATGTAGTTACAGGGCTGTGGACATTTGCTGGTACACATTTTAGTCTAGATCTTCCTGATAGGTTCTGTGGCTTAACAGTTTCATAATTTCAGTATACTTGAATCAGTTCAGCTGCAAGTAAATTGACAGCCAACAAATGTGCATTGATTCCAACAAGGGTATGTGCTTCAACCATTAAAGCAGTAGCAGACTACTGGACATAACATTGACTTGTAAAATCACAACAAAACCACAACACAGCCAACAAAAGTCAGAGTTGGTTTGTAATATCCAGTAAAAGACTGGCAGCTGACTTCCTGGTATCTATCATATACAAGCTGGCAACTGACTTCCTGGTATCTTCATGTAGCAGGTCCTTTGCAGAATACATTCTCACCATAGTCTGTCTGAAGGAAACTCAGTCTCGTTAGCTCTTCCATCTCTTGCACTTTCTTACACATGGTGTCACTTTTATTCTGTGCCCATCTTTATTATGGTCAGCCTCTACCGACTTTTCTGGTACTTTGCTATCTACTATTATTTTTTTTTTCAATCTGCTATGGCGCTTGGTATTGCCAGAATATTTGTTTCCGAGACAAAATGGTGTTTAGTAGCTATTCATCCTTGATGTTCAGATCTTTAAGAATGTCAGTATTTCTTTTCTACTTGCTCCATGGAATTCTGAGAATCTTTCTGTAACACCACTTGGTGGTGAATTGATGTATGACAATTTAAACATTGTGAGGGCCCTCTGGAGGCGAGAAAAGTGCAGAAGCGCAAATAGATCATTACAGTCTGAGGAGAATGGTGCTGCAAGGAGTTACCAGGGGATCTGTCTGACACTCAAGGGAAGGGTGAGATGGAAATACAATCAGACAGTTACCCGTGCCATCGGAACTGGAACTATTCGTTTTCTGCTGAAGATGAGGACAGACTGCTTATGGGTGTGTCCCGAGTTCTATGATGTTGATTCTTAATTCAACATTTAATATTCATTCTGTAGCATTTCAGTTTCATGTTCACCGGCTCTTGACTCCAGTGGACATTTCTGGTTGCTTTTTCACTTCTTGACTTCAGTCTTGTTCCAGAAGTTAGGTTTTGCGCACACATCCATTGTACAGATCTAGCTGATTTGTATGCAGACTTGTTTGCTTGCCTCCCATAGGCAGATGCACTCCAACTTTGACTAAAATATCCCTTATAAGCTGCCTTTTACGACATACTTGTTATAGGGGAATGAGCCTTCCCCCTCCCCCCCCTCCCCGGAACCAAAGCAGCGAGACCAGGTCTATTTTCTTTCTTAATGTCTGCAAGATAGTTAAAGACTCACATCCCTCTCAGCTAAGTTATTATATTTTTAAAAAAACATTTTGTATTTGAATTTCTTCTTAGATTTACAACCCTTCTTACAATGGCACAGACAGAAGCTGGTCTGAATGAGATTATTATTCATCTAGTGAATCCTTACAGATGCGGGGACTGTGGTGAAGAGTTCTGTCTGCGCAGTTTATACCTCGTAAGTCACCTTGTTGGCACCTTTCCTTCTTTCTACTTAATAGTGTTCCATTGTGCTATAGAAGAACATGGGACAGCTCATGGCGACCAGTTAAGGTCAGGGCTGAAGCTCTTCCACCTAATAACACAAAACCTAAACAGTATTGTCTAAAGCATGCTGAGGAAGGTGAGGACAGGTATGCTTCATGCAGACTGGCATGCTTTGCTTTGGAGGTCATGGATGAGAAGCATTGCCTGAATATTTTATGCGGGAAATGCCAGGATGTTGGGAAATGAACGGGCGGACAGACTAGCTGGCTTTGCACAACTTGATGGAATATTGATGCATGATAAGGCAGACACGGTTAGGACTTTGTGAGAGAACGTGTACAATTTGGAAGAGCAAATGGGTCACTGCAGTCTGGTGAGAGTGAAAAAGCAGGAAGTGACGAAGTGGTTCTGGCCAATACTCAAGGCTCAGAGGAAAGGCAAGATAGACTGCTGGCACCATTGGTATTGGAACTCTGCGCTGGCTGCTGAAGATGGGGATGGAACACTTATGGGAATGCCATGAGTGCTGTAATGTTGGTTATTGAATCAACTCAACTCACTCAGCTCAGACAGTATTGTAGAGACCATGTGTTGTCTGTGCAGTATGAAGAACATGGCCTTCTTTGTTAACTCAAAAGGAAAGGTAACACCAGTAAAAAACAAAAAGTTACTAAAGTTAACCAAATCTTGTTATTTTATGCTTATATTTTATTCTGCTGGTGTCCTATTCTAAAAGCAGCATTTCAGAGGATGAAACTTTTCCATGCAGTGTTTCTTTATCGGTATGGGTGAGAAAGATAATTCTTATCTCTATAAATACCAGAAGACAATTGAATTGGTCAGTTATTATCTTACTCCTTCTGCATAATGGTGTTGTAATTTTAATTTCTTCGAGCCTAAACATTTCTTAACTTAATTAAGAACATGTATAATGAGTTGAAAAAAAAACATGCATGGGACGGAAAAGTTAAAATGTTTAGCAGATCTTTGAAAATTAGAGGGTTGGCAGGTCTTAAGTATTCATCTGTAAAATGACTGGGAACCATTGCTTTACAGGATATCACAAACCAAGCCCAGTTGTTTGACACTTTACAAGGCATTTTACATTCAGTAGTTTGCCATTCACCCCCAACAACATGCATGTTGTAGGAGGCGACTAATTAGGGGTTTTTCCTTCAAAGTAAGAAAATGTCTGCCAAAGAGGCAAGGAACTAACAGTCTGTATACAAATAAATCAGATTTGCAGAGCAGGTATGCATGCAAAACTCAAGTTCTGGATCAAAACCAAAGCCCAGGAGTGGATAAACAACCAGAACCTTCAGCCAGTGAACGCAAAGAAGAAGAAGAAAATCCCATGATTGAAATCAAAGTGATCTGCTGCCAAACTGCCTGCAGCTGGATAAACCTGATATGTCAGAATGATAAAACCCCATACAAAACCCCTATGTCACAAATTTTTTAAAATAAAAATCTGTTTTTGTCAACATTATCATACTGTTCTTACATCGTTCTGTTGTTGGAGTCGACATATGTTATTGTATGTAGCTTCATTTGGCAGTATATTTGTGTAAAAAGCGATGAGTTGTAAATTCCTTCATTTGGCAGTAACCCCCTTTCTTGCTCTGAATTATGATTCATTCTTTGCTTTTTGTTTCCCCATTTTGACTATTTACTATTCTGTGCAGGATCATTTAGCAGAGCATATTGCTGTACTGAAGGCAACAGCTCCGTGCCATCAGATTGTATGTGCCACCAGTCTAGTGGAGCATCAGCCAAACAGCACCACAATAACTATGGATATCTTGAAAATAAATGATCAGCAGGTTAGTTGGAGACAGGACAGAACATGGAAGATGTTGTATGTTGACTTGCTCACATGCTTACTTGTTTGTCTATCTCTCCATCTGTTTATTCATACATCCATCCGTTCATTCGTCTATTTATCAGTTTGTCTACCTACCTATCTTTCTATCCAGTAATCATGGAAGTGACTGTTTGCACCCATATAAAGAATGTATGATATTACTACTTCAGGAATGCCGGCTTTTTAATAAAGCTAAATTTATTCACACAATCATATCCGAAAATTCTCAGTGTTACCTTTGGCCATTTAAATATAGTGAAGGGCACAATAAATGCCTTAACATATTGTATATCTCTAAAATAGACCTAATAGATCTCTAGAATAGACCCATACAAAACAAGCTTAGTGTACCCTGCAGGTCAGCTGTGGAATCGTCTTCCGGGGGGGGGTTAACTAATCCCTATACATACAATTGCAAACTATTTCAATATTATCCCACTACAGACTATATGCCCCCTCCCCACTCACTAAAAGATTATAGTATGTTAAGATGTTTTTTTCACTGACTGTCTTTTTTTTTTTTTTTAACTGAAAGTTATCATTGTTTTAAAAAAAATGAAGGTGCCAATCAAACACATTTCAGCGTTTGTAACTATTATTTAATTGTTGTTGTTAATGTTTATATTATGCAAGCTATTAGACAAACCATTTTTGGATTTGGTTAATTATTATACTTTTTAAATAGTTCAGAATTGTAAGTATGATTAGAGCACTGTTTCATTATTGTGAACTATAAAATGATGTACAAATGAATAACTGTATGCAAGGAGTGAACTTAAAAAGCAGAATGTTAGATGGACCTGCATGCCCAGTTTCTAAACCTTTGAAAACAAAGTTTGTTTGTACATCATTCTTTCTGTGTGTCTCTGTCTACCTACCTCCCTTCTGATCACCCATTCATAGATCTGATAGCACAATTATAGATAAATAAAGATGAAGAGAATAGGAGAGTTGTCTGATAAAAATAAATTAATAATAGTTGCTACTTAGCTCTATTTATTATACGTAATGTGGCTATCTGGTCAGTACAGGATCTGTTTGGCCGTAAACCTGCCTGTTCATCTCTTAACTTCTACTTAGTTTACGTTTGTATGTTTTCAACCGATATTTCATTTATCTTTTGTTTCTCTGCAGAAGTTTGAGCTACAAGACATGTCCCTTGATTACACTGAACTCACCCCACTTAAAGTGCTAGAGCAAGCAGGCTTTTTGAATTTACCTCGGCCACTGCAAATTAAACCCCCTGGTCTGACAAAGCCACTCCCAAAAGGAAAATCCTATTTTAATCCTTGATCTCGGCAACACAGATGTCAGGAACGATGGCAGAAAAGTTTCTTTACTGAAGAACCGACAACTGCATCAAGAGATTACAAAAACCAACCTTAGCAACAATATGGTTGTTGAGGCAAGCCGGATTGTTCAAGGAGAGGATTCCAAATCTGTCTGAACTGGATTCCATTGTTCAGCAAGCATTGTTCAAGAGAGAACACAGTGTCACAGTTGCTGCTGCAGATCTGTGTGATGCTGCACAGTCGTTGAGTGAAGTCTTAGCTCCAGATAATGAGAGTGCAGAGTTTGACAGCGTTGACACTAGATCAGTTTTATCAAGGAGAATATTGCCTTCTGTGATGGGAAAAGAGAATAGAAAGGGTGTAGTGTGTTCAATTTGTTCTCACGTGTTTGCGAATGCACGTGTGCTAGAACGACATAAAATTGTGCACACTGGAGTCAGGCCTTATAATTGTAATGTGTGCTTTAAAGAGTTCAATGATGTCAGCTCTCACAGAAAACACTTACTGCTCCACAAACGACAGCATCGATGCCCAGTGTGTCACCGAATCTACTTGCGAAGGACACAGCTCTTGCTACACATGAAGCAGCACAGGAAGAAGAGGTTCATTCAGTTTGGTAATGGATTCTTTGAAGTACAGGTTAATGTTACCAGAAGCACTGAGGGGCAGCTTGTGCAAGAATACACCTTGCCGATTCTTCAAGCACCAGAAAGAACTGAAAAAAGTGACGACTCTTCCATGGCAGAAGGTCTTCTGGATGCTAAGGAAGAACCAGATGAAGTCAGTGCTAGATTGCACCTTAATTTGACTGAAAATCAGCAGGAAATTGATTTAAAATCAAATCTTAATTTGACCAAAAGTGAGCTTGAGATCAATGCAAAATCAGGTCTTAGTTTGACTGAAAGTGACCATCCTGGTCAGATCTTGTCTGATGCATCAACGCTGGAAGGTCAGTTTGAGACTGAACAGAAAAAGAAAACACTATATCGTTGTGGACATTGTAAAACTGTAATCTTCACCAGACCAACTCTGTTCAGGCATCTCATCAAGCACACAAACACCAGACCCTTTCAGTGTGAGCAATGCCTGAAATCTTTCTATGACAAAGCAGATCTCCTTCATCATCATAAAACTCACACAAAACCTGTTCAATGTAGAACGTGCAAGTCATCTTTCTCTAAATATTTATATCTCCAAAACCATCTGCTAAAAGGGTGTCCTTTCACAGCCAATGACAGCAGGTTTACCGTGCTGCCAGATCTCAGATGCCAGTGTAACATTTGCCAGAAGATACTCAGAAGCAAAGCAAATATATTAAGACACCTTAGAGTCCATGCATTTCAGGAGAGAAGAAAATCATCTGTTGAGAATTTTAATGAAACAAGTATGACAGTGGAGAACCTAAACAGTTCTGAACTGGAGAACCTGTCCCAGAATGTGGAGGATCACTTCCAGTGCTTGCTGAATTCTGTTGGATACCAGTGTCTGATCTGTGGGCAGGAATTTCGTTTCAAAAGTTTTATTATTACTCACGTTCGTATGCACCTCAACCAGCGTCCATATAAGTGCCAGGAGTGTCCCAAGAGCTTCTACGCCCGGCACTTGCTGAAGAAACATCAGCAGAACCACACAAAACCTTATAAATGTCCAGCTTGTAATAAGAGCTTCATTCGTAGGTATATCATGAAGAACCACTTCAAAAAGAGGCATGAACAGGAGGACCCGCTGAAAGATGTCACAGAGCTAGTGGCGGAGAAGCTGATTCAGTGTGACATCTGTGGTAAGACAATGAAATCCTATCAGAAAAGTGTGATGTTGTGTCACATCCGCCTACACAAGGATGTCAGGCCCTTCAAGTGTAGGGTGTGTGACAAGTCATTTATTAGTGACAATGCCGTGAGAAAGCATTCCCTCAACCACACCAAGCCATACAAGTGCCATATTTGTAGTAAAGGATTCTCCAGACGATACCTCCTTACAGATCACTTTAGGAAGAAATGTAGCCGGAAGAAAGGAACAGATTCAAAGCAGAGGGATGATCTGGTGTCAGGAAATACTGACCAGCATGGGCAGCTGGACCAAGCCATTGATGATTTGCCAGTTGCCGTGTTGGCCATTTCTGGGGAAGAAACTCGGCCTTATGAGGCAAAGATTATCAAAGAACAAGATATTGGCACTGGGACAGTGACCTATACGTGTGAACCATGTGATAAAAGATTCACGGTCTATGAAGCACTAATGAGGCACATCAACACGTTTTCCAAAGCAACACCGTGCAAGTACTGCAGACAGGTATTTGGAGACAAACATGTGACAATGTTACACCAGCGTTCCTGTTTAGGTCTAGCAGTTAGTCAGTCTCAGAAATGCTCAAAGAAAAGCAATACAGTAGGAAAACAGCAAGAGAAAGTTCAGAAAATCATGAAGGACATCAGCATGAAAATTGAAAATCTGACTTCTAAAACATCTTCAAATATCTTTGATGAGGATGTTGTAGAGGAATCAGTAGATAGCACAGCTGGAAAGAATGACTCTGATCTAATGCTGCTAAAGAAGATATCAGGGGACACACAGGAGCAATCTGTACCAGTGATGGATATGTTAGGTGATACACAGGTACTAGCAGGGTCATTAAAGGATTTGTCAAGCAACAAATGGGTGACACCAACTGTCAACACAGTTACAAACATTTTGCACAGTTCAGAGGAAAGAAAGAGCCAGTTTTCATGTCCTGAGTGTGACCGAAGCTTCGCCACCACTAGAGGTCTGAAGATTCATGCCAGTAGTCATGTGCGGCTGTTCAAGTGTGAAACCTGTGACAAAGATTTCACTCAGATCAGCGATCTCAGAGCCCATGCCAACAGCCACATAACTGGAGCAGAAGCTGGTGAAGAACTCAAAGGAAAACTGCCAGCTCAAAGTCTGAACAAACACCAACAGAATGAAGAGAAAAAACAGGAAGCAACAGCATATAATAAGAAAGAACAGACTTCATCCGCAAAGAGTGTGGTTTCTGAGAAAAGAAGCAGGAAAACCTCCATATCTAAGAAAGGTGATGATGACCCTAATTTGGAAAAAATAGTCAAACATCAGGACTTTAAGGATATTAGTCGTCGGCTGATGCAGTCTGGAACAAGAGGTCGTCCTTACAGTTGTAAAATGTGTCGTCGGAGATTTACTGAACAGTCTGGGCTAGATGTTCACTTGCTGCAGAATCATGGAGTCCGACCATAATATGTATTGTATAGGCAGTCAGTTATGTGTTATGTTATTGTGAGAAGTCATGGTAGCGTAGAGGCTAAACGCCTGAAGGTCAAGGGTTCAGATCTGCACCAAGGTTTTTTTAATTTGTTTCCTTCAAATTTGACATTAGTTCTCATGTCAGCCCGACCTAAAGTGGAGAACAGGTACTGTCTTGGGAAGTAGAAATGGTTGTCATGCTGTTAATCATATCATCACCCAAGGAGTCCCGATTGGTCTGTAAAAATACAGATGGTATGCCCAAAGGTATACAGATGGTATGCCCAAAGGTATACAGATGGTATGCCCAACCATGTGCCAAAGGCCTTTTACTTGTGTTATTATGATTGACATTACTTTATTTTAGATAGTCCTAAACGGGCCAGCCTCTACTATGATATAAAGATATGTGCAAGCGGGACATGAATGAGACAGGTATTGAGGTGGACTCGGAACAAAAAGCTATGGACTGTGTTGTGTAGAGGGGTAAGGAAGGGAATGAGAATGAAGGAAGAAATGATAGCAGAAAGGATGAGAGTTGAGCGTCGGAGAAGAAACACACTAAACACAAATGCTGACAACAATGGTCCTGAAATCACATGCTATAATTGTGCAAGACTTTCCTTAACGTAGGCGGGTCTTGCTAGTCACACTCGCCATCACCATGGGCTGTGAGTCCCATGCCTTCTCATGGCGCAGTAAAACACTGTCGTCTGGAAAGACCAAAGTGTCAGTGAATACAGGGTGAGTCCTTAAACAGCCATCTCACAATCATTGTACTGATTGCTGCCATGTGGAGTTAATTATACTAGTGTCTTTCCCCCGTTAACTTTGGTCCCACTTGCCAGAGTGTGGGATCTAAAAGGGACAGCTATGCCGGATGCATGCTTTTGATGTACTGTCTGGCTAAGTTTCTGGATGAAACAAAGTTAAAGGTTAAATGTTGAATTAAGAATCGACATCACAGCAATCAGGACACCCCCATAAGTGCTCCGTCCCCATCTTCAGCAGCAAAGAAGAGTTACAATTCCTATCATACCAGTTAAAGGTGTATGTGCCAAATAAAAATGTAACCGATTTGTGTAGCCATTGAAGTCCTGGACCTGCGGGCTGCTCCCTATTGATCTCCTGAGGGCAAAGCCCATGATGAGTGGAAAACTCAACATACGGATGTAAGATTAAGCAGTCATGTGCAGGACATGATGATTCCTTGGGTGAGCCCAGGACCAGAACATCATATATCTGCTCTGCATATACAGAAGCCCCCTTGGATGATGGTGAATGCCCATGATCTGTATCTGCCTTTCCTTCAGGGCTAACTTTTACACATAGTTGCCCTAAGGGGTTTCTCTGGGGGCAACATCTGTAGATAAAGGGACAAATTGGACACCACACAAATGAGGTAACATCATATTCCATGAAACAGTCATCCTAGAGATAAGATTGACATCTTCCTTTGAAGGAGTACGTCTGTCTGAGAGGCAAGGAACGAGAATCGCACACAGATAAGCCAGTAAAGCCAATGTACATGCAAAACTCAAGTTCTGCTAAAAAGCCACGATTCAAATAGATGAACAACCATGACTTTATGATGGAATTCACAGCCGGTGAATGCAAAGAAGAAAAGACAAGTGTCCTCTTCTTCTTCACTTCCTCTTTTACCCTGCCAGGTGTCAAGGAAGATATACAGTTCATCTGGCAGACTGACCATAGCCACATTGTGCTGTTGTAGTGTTTCTGTGATGTTATCTTTCCATCTTGGTCTGTCTTGTGCTATGCATCCCTCAACTTTTTTTTTTTTTTATTGTATGCTTTGTATAGTATGGTGTCATAAGGCTTTTTCTCTAAGTGGACAAGCCATTTGATTTTCTGTCTTTGTAATTTAGAATTGGTTCTGTGCCAACCTTTCTCTCATGACCTCTTTCCTGATTTTGTCTCTTCTCATCCCTTCTGCAGGCATCTCATTTCCATGCTTACTAACTTAATGATTGCTTGGTTGTGAATGACCATGTCTGGCATCTGGTAGCATAGAGTTGGGATGAATCAATCTTGACTTTAAAGATGGTGTAGCCCATGAAGGAGTGTGTTCAACTTTCTCAGAGTCAAGCCATAATATGTACTGTATAACCAGTCAGTTATATGTTATCTTTTTGATGATTGACATCACTACACTGAGGCCAATTATAAAAATCCTCCTAAGAGTGGATTCAAACCCAAGACCTTTTGGCTGGCTTGCTGTGAGAATGGATCAATTAAAAATTAGAAAGCGTGATTGCAGGAGATCAGTTCCAGATGAGGATCCTGGAACATTATAAGAAACAAGCAATAACCCTTTGCCACTTTTCGGAGTATCTTTTTTTTAAAACTCAATGCTATGTGGTGTTAGTAGTCATGTCTATCCACAACCTTCTGTCTCGTGTACTTTCTGTCAACTCTGACACAGATGATCCTACATGCCATGATGTCACACTGTCCAGCATCTTTTCCCTCAATCTCCCTTTGCCTCTCCTCCCTCCAGTTTTCCTACCGTCACGATGTACTCCAGTTTTCTCCTTCTCGTCACATGACCAAAAAATATAGACTATCTCTTTCTGATGTGGGCAATCAGTTTTTCTTCATGAGTCAGTTTCTTTCAAGACATTCTCAATACTCTTTTTATGTGTCCAGGGTATTCTCATCATTCGTCTGTAAAACCACATCTCCACAACTTCCAAATAATTTTTCATTATTCTGCCAACTGCCCATGATTCACTTTCATATATGAAGATAGGATTTTTATAGCCTTTAAGAAATGTCTTTCTTGTCTCAATTGACAAAGAAAGACTACACAAAATATTCTTTATTTTGTAAAATGCTGCCTTTGCTTGAGATATTCTACATTTAACTTCTTTAATACATCTTCCATCTGATGTTATCAGGGTACCCAAGTACTTAATAAAACCAACTTGCTTGAGGTTTGACCCATTTACTTTGATATTGCCTTTCAGAGGGTAAGTTTTCTTTGTATTTGGACAGATAATTTGAAAAATGTCTATGCTATTGACACAGTAAAGGTCAGCTACAACACATACTGTTGCGGTATTTGCAAACATTTAGTTTTGAGGCCCCAATCTGTTCTACAGTGCGACTCTTGAACTATTGTCAGAAAACCGAGAGAACAGATTTGTTGTTGTTATTGACAGATAATATGGAACTTTTATTGCAGAAATGTTGAATAATAAGAACAATGAAAAGTTCTTTTTAATCTCCTCCTTCTCAGCGTTCACAGCCTGTTAACTCTGGCAGAAGATTCTGGTTGTTCGTCCACTTGAGAACTTGGGTTTTGTTCCAGAATGTTAGTTTTCTGTGGACAGATACATAATCCAAGATACATAATTCTCAATGCAAGAATACAGTTACTTTGAATGCATTGCTATATTTTGTACTTGTGTGTTTTTTTTAAAGAGAAAAAAGTGTTTTGGTTAGAATGAATATATGTGATTCTGAGTTGTGTTTTAATTTGAAAATGTGTGATGGTTTTGAATAGAAGTGCATGTTTTAATTAGAGTAAGCATGCTTTTTCATTAGAGGGGAAATGTGTGGTTTTAGTAGAGAGGTAGTGTGTGTTTTAAAGAAGGAATGGTTTTTTTTCTTTTTTTGAGATAGGATTTTTTTTTTAAATTGAGAGAACAGAAAGTAGGTTGGGGAGGGGGGGGGGGGGTAGTATGTGTGTGTGTGTGTTTTAATATTGATGTAGAAAAGTAATGTGTGTGTTTATTTCTCTTTAATACAGAGGACATTTTGTGTGTGTGTGTGAAGAGATAATGTGTGCTTTTTTAATAAAGAGAAAGAATATGTTTTTGTTCAGAGACATAATCTGTGCTTTTAAATTAAGAGGGAATGTATATTTATTAACTGAGGGTATGTGTGTTGTCTCGATTAGAGAAGAAGTTTATTTTTTAGAAGGAAATATGTCCTTTCTCCTGTTAAAAAGGACATGCATATTCTTTGTAAAATTAGAGAGAAGATGTGTTTTGCTTTTGAGTAATGAGGTAATATTTGTTTTTAGAGAGATACTGTGTGTAGCTTTCAGCAGAGATTAAATTCCTCTTCCTGTGAAGTCTTGTTGGGGATAGTCATCTGCACTACAGCTCATGTTGTTGAAAAGGCATATCATGTGATACATGGTTACTAGCATCCTCTGTCTTATCCAGAAGCATAATATGGAACAAGTGAGCTCAGCTCACCAACACCATCCACTCGGGGGATGTATGTTTTAAGGGCTACTGCTTTTGTGGACACATTCAGCTTTGGCTTCTGACTTGAATGTCCAGTAGTCAGGTTAGGATATTATGTCATTATTTCTTGTGCTGTTATTTTTGGTTTAACAAGTGTGGTCGGCTCAACCATGTTATATTTTCTATAGCAATGAGTACGTTGAGATTATATCATAATTGTCATCATCATCATCATCTGACCGAATAAAGTTACTTTGAGCATGATATTACTTGTTTTTGGAATCTCTGCAAAATGTTCTCAGTACTGAAGAAAAGATTAGATAAGACAGTACCCAACATAGTCAGCAGCTGTGGCTTAGATGTTGTGAATGCACATCGTAATGCTTGGATTCGATTCCAGCTGCAGACCTTGCACCTTATGTTGGTTTCAACAGTGGTACAGAGAAGCCGACTGTCCAGAAAGCAATGGCAAACTACTGGACGTAAATTTGCCTAGAAAAACCACAACAGCCCAAAAATACTGGGGTTGGTTCTGCAATGTCTTGTAAAGGATATTAACTAACTAACCCAACATACAAGAAGGAGAGTTTTCTTTACTGTATTACACTCAGTAGTCACAGCAGGGTGATCTAATTCATTCATTTCTTGAAGTGAATTTAATTAATTCCTTGACATTAGGTTAAACTAATTCATTCCATCCTTGACAGTAGGCTAAATTAGTAGTTCAATCTTTGATAGTGGGTTAAATTAGTTTGTTCAATCCTTGATAGTGGGTTAAATTAGTAGTTCAATCTTTGATAGTGGGTTAAATTAGTAGTTCAATCTTTGATAGTGGGTTAAATTAGTAGTTCAATCTTTGATAGTGGGTTAAATTAGTTTGTTCAATCCTTGATAGTGGGTTAAATTAGTTTGTTCAATCCTTGATAGTGGGTTAAATTAGTTAATTCAATCTTTGATAATGGGCTAAATTAGTTTGTTCAATCCTTGATAGTGGGTTAAAGTAATCTATTCAGTCCTTGATAGTGGGTTAAAGTAATCTCTTCAGTCCTTGATAGTGGGTTAAAGTAATCTATTCAGTCCTTGATAGTGGGTTAAAGTAATCTGTTCAGTCCTCGACAGTAATTTAAAGTACTTTGAACATGCAGCTCACATCATGTTCTCCCCATCTTTTTAACTTGACTCTCTAGCTCCCTTCTCCATATCTTTTATGGTCTGTCTTTATTTCTGTGCCCCTCTAGGTTCCAGTGCAAGAAAATTCTAGTTATATTGTTCTCAGGTTTTCTCATGTGTGTTTTATCCAATGCCAGCGTCTTTTCTTCACCTCTTGGTCCACTGGAACTTGTTTACTTCTCTCCCAAAGCTCTATATTAGCGATTCCATCATACCATTTAATTCCCTCTATTCTGCGCCAGCACCAGTTAATGAATGTTAGTAGTTGATTAGCAATTGTTTAGTTGTTCTCCTTGTTTCAGCTGCATTCAACAGTACTGATTTGACATTAGAATTGAAAAAAAATTGTAAGTTTATTATAAGTTTTAATTGCTTTTAACCACCACAAATTTCCTAGTGCAATGAAAGCTGCTATCATCTTTTGTATTCAAATTTTTATCTCTTTCAGTTCCCCCATCTTTATCTACATTACTGCCAAAATAAATGTATGACTCCACATCTTCGAGTGGGGCTCCTTCAAAAAAAAAAAAACATAACTATTAGCCTGATTTATTCTCATTATCTTTGCTTTTCCCTTTTGGATTTTTAGACCTAGTTGTGATCTCGCATAAAGCATATTAATTTTCTTGCATCTGATTCCATGAATGGGACAGAAGAGAAATAACAGTGAAGTCAGTGGGGTTAGCAGTTGCTGTCTTCATATTGCCAGTAAAAATAGAAGAAGCAACAAAAGACATCCCTGTCACACACCTGTTCTTATTTAAAGTGTTTCTGTTAGCTTTCTGGCATGAAAAATTCAAGATTTCATGTCTTTATATGCTGCTTTTACTGAGTTAATAATTTTCTGTGGGATCCCATAGTGCCCCATCAATTTCCAGAAAGATTCTCTATCAATACTGTCATAAGTTTTTTTTTCATAATCTTTGAATCTAATGTAAAGTGGTGAGTTCATTTCAGTGCTTTGCTCGATTATTATGTGTAAATGGCATTCTGTTTAGTACAGGATCTGTTTGGCCAAAACCCTGCCTGTTCATCTCTTAGCTTTTATCAACAGCATCTTTTTAGTCTTTTAAAAATGATCCTACCTTATATTTTTCCAGGAACTGACAGCAACATAATTGCTCTATAGTTTTCACACTCCTGTAGATCACTTTGTTTTGGGCAGTTTCACAAGATATCCTTCTCTCTAGTCTGCTGGAATGTTTTTCGGTCTCTCAGACTTTACTGAATAATCAGTTTAGCAATGCTGTTGATGTGTTTACATTCGCCTTAATTATTTCTGCTGGGATACCATCTGGACCTGCAACCTTTTATACCTTCAAAAGATTGATCGCTTTCCTAATTTTCTCTCAAGTTGGTTTATCACAGTTAATATTGTTCCATTTCTAAAGGCTGGATATCTGGAGGGACCTCTGGGATTGGTTTATTCTGAAGTATTTCAAAATTTTAGCTCATCTGTCCATTTTCTCTTTAGTGTTGGTGAGTACCAAAGGGAGCCCCAATCTGGGGAAAACAAGAATATACCCACTGCCTCCATTAGAAGCATGTCGTAAGAGTTCGACTAATTATGGGCTTCCTCCAAAGCTGGAGTGCATCTGCTTAAGTGGCAAGAAACCAACAATCTGCATATAGTTAAGTCAGATCTGTTTAAGGGTGTGCACGCAACACTCAGGTTCTAGAACGAGACTAAAATCCAGAAGTGGACAAACAACCAAAACTTTCCGGCGGAGTTTACAGCCGGTGAACGCAAAGAAAATAATTTGGATTTATCAGTTGATGTCAAAAATGTGCAATGTCTCTAAACAATGAAAGTTTGATGAATTGTTGGACAGCTAAAGATTTAAAGAACAGTATCACTTGTTTCAGTCGTAGTTAGTCTTCTTCTTCTTAAGCAGTAACATGGCTGTAAATACAAATCTTTAACCACAAATGTTTTCTCAGCAACCCAGTATGTTTACTCATGAAGATAGAGAGGGACTGGGTCCAAAGACGGTGGGTGGTATCTCTGAGGCGGTCAAGGCTGACCATGGCAGTTTCATATTCATGCCAGGGCACGCAGGCGTGCAAGGAAACGAGCAAACTGATAGGCTTGCAGGTAAAGCTACAGTGGCGGGCGGACATGCACTGGACAATGCTGGTATTTTGAAAGCTCTACGAGAAGTAAGACGTTAGCGAGAACCAGGTGATGACGGTGAATCTGCAAACATGAACAGACTTCAAGAGAACAACATGTTAAGAGAGGTGTGGCCAGACAAGAGCACCATGCAGGGAACCAAAGAAGAAGAAACCAAGACAGGCCTGGTGCCATCAACCGCTGTACGCTGGGGGATTTACCTAGGAGGGGATCCAAGCACTTATAGACTGAATCGTTCGATGTGCATTGAGAATAATTTGTCGACTGACTAAATTCATTTACTTTATTCATTATTATTTGCATCCGATTAATATAATCCGACAGGTCTTCTAAGACGTTTCAGACAAAATATGCTTCAGGTCCAGTATTGACTACACTAACCAGTCAAGTGCCAATTGGTCAATAAATATATGGATTAAATCCGTAATATCTGACGACGTGGAAACTGGATATTTTTACTTCATTCAGGCATATTCGTGCTGCCAAGACCATACAAGGACCACAATGAGGTCAGTAAACGTGGCCAGTTCTGTCTTCTCTTCATATCTCCTACTTGTACAGCACTGCCGCGGAATCATCAAATATTCCCTCCATTGGCTGCATTTTTCCACCTGCCAAATTAGGGTTCCGAAATTGTAAAGCCCACAGTATTTGACGCATGTTTACCTTCTGTGCAATTAATTATATTTTCTGTTTTCGTTTCGGATATAGCCAGATTAATCTAGATATGCGAATGACGTTATATTTTTTAATAATAGAATGCAGATGCCCAGCTTAGTTGTTAGTTGGTTACAACGATGAACTTTCATGTTTAGAGCACACGGCACACGGTTTATTATTGATCTCTTCTTCGGCTGCTCTGGTGCTTTATTAATATCTTACCCCAAACAGGGAAAATACACAGATCACGAGGCAGTCTAATGTTTTAGAGGTTGGTAGATAGGCTGCATGCAGTCGTGGGACCTAGGCTGCACTCTCTTGTGGGACGTAGGTGGGTTAGGATTAGAGCCAGTTCTAGATGTTTTGGAGTCGTTAAAGCATCAGAAAACCGGGAAACCCAGTCTTGCCACCCTCTAAAATGTTGGACTGTCCTGTGACGTAATCTGGGGTAGGATATTATTAAAGAACCGCTGCTCTTTATTCAGTTATGGAGCACAGCTCTTCAACTAGTTGGCCCCTTGTCGTTCTTTCCTTTGCAATCTTTAAACAAGTTCTCCCCTCCTCATATGCATTGTGTAGTTTTTGCGTTTGGCCTTAGATTTCCCATGTCCTTATAATTCTCATAGTTACAACTGCACAGATGCTGCTGTTTTCTTAAAGCGGCGAATCTCGTTGATCTTTGACTAATATGTTATGCTCCTGAAAAATATAACAAACAGCAAATGACACAAATGTGGAGATTGTTCGGAAATCAGTTCACATAATCAGCGATGTCTGGTGTTTATTTTGATAGCATATTCACCACTTAATGAAAAATCTGCAACTCAGAGGAGACTTATACTGGAGATGACCACCGAAGAGTGAAACGCCTCTGACACCCGTGCAATTTTGTTTTTAAAAGTTCCCCTTACTCAGTAAGTTACAAGTTACTGTAAACATGCTGATTATTTACTTTGGATAGTTTGTGTGTGTATGTGTGTGTGTGTGCATTTACTGCAAATAAGGTAAAATGAAAACTAAATATTTGTTTACATTAAAATACATGTATGTATATGTGTGTGTATATATATATATATATATAGTTCTAGTAAAATTGTCTGCACTAAGCACACCATGATTGGCCATTCATTCGTGCTACATGACCTTTCACCACGCTGGTCTAAGTTACAGGTGTGTCACGTTGCTTTGTATTTGATCTTCTGAGCCGTGTATATTGCGCACCGTGTACTAGTCGGTGTGAGCGGCCGGCGAGATTCCGTATATTATAGCATTAACGGACTTTAAGTAGGACATGAATTAACCTCATCTGTAAGCGTTGTAGAGCGACAAGGAAAGCAGCGTTGTTTTTATACAGCAAGAGGGCATTTTTGGGGCCCGATGCAATATGTTGAAAATTATGAAACCACGGGACGTAAGTTGCACTCTCTCGTGGCGGTGTAGCTGGGGTATGGGTCAGTTGGAGATGGCGTGGGGTAACATTGAATAATATAAAACACCGGATATAGCCGGTGATAGCGCAGAAGAGAACACACCGTGACTGCCCTGTAACCTAGACTAGCGCGTGTGAAAGGTCACGAAGCATGAATGAACGTCCAATCATGGCGTGTTGTGGCGAAAAACGTTCGAAGGCTGTCTGCCAAATTTCAAAAACTAACGCCGAACTGTTATTGAGTTACTGATTTTTAAATTTCGGCAGGACTTCAGGAATCACTTAAAAAAAAAAAAAAAAAGCTGTACACTGTATTTACAGTTTATGAAAACAACGCCACTCTAAAGTATTGTCATAGACATCTTTGCACTGGCACGACCATATGCTAAAATATTTATATTTTGAGCAAATAGTAGCTTCGTTAACGATAACTGCACACGGGACACGGAACTATGTGCACACACAGTCGGGGTTGGAGTCAGCTGAAATCACGTATCAGAGGTGTGTGTGTGTGTTTTGTATGTGGTAATAGTTCTGTTGGCCTCAAACCAGTACTTTCTATTTTATGTTAATGACGTTAATGAGGGTCTCTGTGGCTAAATGGCCAAGCCGTTTGCCTCGCGCTCTGAAGGTCACGGATTCGCTCCACAGCTGCGCCCTACACTTCACGAGTGTAATTTTTACTGAGCTTCCTGAGGATCGTCGCTGGAGCTATGGAGTTCGTACTCTGCGTGGCGCTATCGGCAGGCGGCTAGCCGTTTTGCGGAGAGAGACCGAGTCATATGGGATAAACCCAGTGCAATGAAGTAGATCCTCTCGATTTTAACCTTTAACTCTGACGGTAATGTCGAGTGTTGGGCCACACATACCAAACTTGGCCCTATATGTGTTTACTGCTAAGCGGCAAAGGAATGAGTTTGGAGGATACCAACCTAGTACAAAAATGTAGCCTAAAAAAAAAATTAGTGTTATGACAGATTAGACCAGGTCATGAGATATTGTTTTCAGCCGTCTAGAAGGAAAGCTCAATTTATTCCTTCACTTTTTGTTTGGATATTATTTACCAACGAGATTAAGATAGGTTTTTCTTCCCTCTTCCTCTCCACTTCCCCACATCATATTATCCCGTGATGTTATTTACCCGCATTTAACGATATCTTCCGTTTTCCTCTTCCTCTTCGCTTTCCCACATCACATTATTCCTTGATGTTTTTTACTCACATGTAGCGATATATTTTTCTCCACTTCCCCACATCACGATATTCCTTGATGTTATTTATCCACATGTAGCGAAATCTTTATCTTCACTTCTTTAAATCACATTGTCCTGTGATGTTATTTGCCCACGTTTATCGATATCTTCCTCTTCCCCCTTTCTCTTAGCTTTCCCACATCACATAATCCCTTTATGTTTTTTCCACATGTCATGTTTTATTTTTTCTTTCCCCTTCTGAGCTGAGTTGAGTTAAGTCAAGATGTGACATCACAGCACCCGGGGCATTCCCATGCATTCACCGTCCTTATCTTCAGCAGCCAGCGCAGAGTTCCAATACTGATGGTACCGGTAACAATCTGATTATATGTCCGTCTTGCCTTTCCTCTGAGTGTAGTGAGCCGACCAGACCCTCTGGTTACAGCCAGGTGTCTCATTCTCTCCAGGCCATAATAATCGTCTTTCTACTGATTCCGTTGCTTGTTCCCAAAGGGCCTTGATCACATCTGCCTTGTCATTATCAATTCACCACCCAGTGGTGCAGATCCAGCCAATCTATCTGCCTGTTCATTACCCACCGCGCCGTCATGGCGCGGAGAAAAGATCCAAAGCATGCTCACTACTCGTGACCTTCCCAGTGTAGCTAGCCACTCTGCTCGAAGCATCCCTGTCTTCATCTTTCTCCATGCCTTCAGAGTCTGTTACAATTACGACATGCGTGTGCATCTTGTTCTCTAGCCACAGGAAAGCTGCAGTTACCGCCTTCACCTCCATTCTCATGCTAGATGTTGTGGTTTCATATGCTATGTTGTCTTGCACTAAAGATTTTTCATTGGCTTTCGCTACGAACCCCCAGGCACTTCTCTTTCCTCTCACCACCAAACCATCTGTATAAATAATTAGATCACCTGGGCGTGAATTGCCGTGAATCAACTTTTTGGACTTCCTCGTCCAGTGTTCTCCAACATGCATACTTGTCTTATTATGTCTTCTGCTTGAGCCATTCATGGTTTTCTTCTTTTCATCCTCTGACACTTTCCTGCAGCCAAAGCTTCATACAGAGGGTATTCTTTGTCTGCAGCTACTCTGAGGTATGACTTTGCCTGCAGCACCTTTAGCCTATCTGCAATAGTCGACAAGGCAAGGATGTATCGCATGCACACACTCGGGTTCTCTCTTATACATCACAGGGGCTGCGTGGTCTCGAGGCATGGTGTCCGCTTTGAGTGTTAGAGGTTCCGGGTTAAATGCCAGGTAAGGGCTGGGATTTTTTCACGTTGACTTGGACTTCTAGTAATTCCCCCATGGTCTCTGGGTAGTGAGATCGGACGCCCGTGTGCATTGTTGCGCACGTAAAAGATCCCTTGGCAGTTGGAAATCGAAAAGAGTATTCTAATGACGTTGCTCGGGCAAACTTTTGAGGTAAAAATCTAACCAAGTTTTTCAGGATCCTCGCCGATGCTACAGAGCCTGTGCACTGTGCTGAGCTTCTACTGACTCAGATTTGAGTTAGAAGAAGAACGGAGCACTTATGGGTTACTACCCTTGTGCCATGATGTTGATCTGTTGTTCAAACTTCAAACTTTGTACATCCCAGGATCACCCGCATAGCTCCATTCTGTATGCGCTCCAGTTTCTCTAGCTGTTTCTTCGAGACAGTAAGTAACCCCAATCCATAATCAATGACTGAGATGATTAAGTGCTGGTGGAGAGTGAATAGCATTCTCTGCTCCATGTTCATTGCTGCCTTAAACTTTAGTGCTTCAAGACCTTTTTGAGCCCTTTTCACAACCCCCTCTATGTGAACCTAGAAAGACAAACTTTTGTCAAAGGTGATTCCCAGGTACCGCAGGCTGCTGTCTCTTTTGATGTCACTGCCATTTATTTTGAGTCTGGAAACATCAGCTCTGTGATATTGTCTCCTCCGTGTCTTAGTTGGTTTCTAGGGGTTTGTTCTTATTGAAGACATCACTGACACTCTATATAGACACAGGTGGTACGAGAAGACATCACTGACACTCTATATAGACACAGGTGGTACGAGAAGACATCACTGACACTCTATATAGACACAGGTGGTACGAGAAGACATCACTGACACTCTATATAGACACAGGTGGTACGAGAAGACATCACTGACACTCTATATAGACACAGGTGGTACGAGAAGACATCACTGACACTCTATATAGACACAGGTGGTACGAGAAGACGATATCTCAATAATATACTTTATTACAATTTCACAAACCATTTGTCCAGTCCGTGTCCACTACGAACTAGCCAGTCCAGCTTTAAAATATGACATTGTTTAGACATCAACTAGGAGTATTCTCTCGTTCGCACTAGGTACCTCTCAGTCCTTCTTCCTCACATATTGAATACACGCATGGTTGCTCCAACAGTTCTAAGCATGGTAGTTCAACTTCTTGAGCAATCGGAAACTGGTTGAATGCCACTTCGGATCAGATCGTCGTCAGGCTGTTATCTTGCTGTCTTCTCTCAGAACAGAACCTTACGTCGCCAAATACACTATTACATTCACGCGAAATCTCAGATACACTCTTTCTCTCCGGCTAGCAAACACATACTGTCTGATTAGAACTTACCTTGTGCTAGGTTCCACGTGGTTTTACGTGTTAGTCTACCTTGCTCGAGTACCTCGTGTTTCTACGAGAATTTGCGTTATCCCGTTTTTCTGTCATATCTCGAGGTTTCCTCTTCATATTATTCCCCAGGGAATCCCCGTGTTAAAATGCCAACATTACAAGCTCTAACAATCCTGTTGTTTAAAGAACACAACAGGATGGTTGCCGTTTCTGGGTTAATTACAACACTCATCTCTGTACACCAGTCGATTACCTTATCTACTGCCGCCTGTAACACTTGAGCTATATGATTCCGATCTCCCCCTTTCCTATATACGATAGCATCATTGCAAATGTCAGAATTCCGCCAACTCCATATGTTTCCTGGTAGTCAATCTTGCTCCTAGAAACATTGAGCAGTGCAGGTGAAATTGCAGATCCGCGTGGTAGTCCTGGAGCTATAATCCATGGTTCTGAGGTCCTTGAACCCAGGCAAGTTACCAGGCGAGTATACAAAACGGCTGCTATCCAGTTCACCAACCAAGGACAGACTCCCTTCTCAATAAGCGCTTTTATCAAGATATTGTATATGACTGTTGTAAGCGTCTTCTAAATTGAGTGCCGCTACCACTGCTTCCTGCCTGTTCTGAAAACCTTCGAAGGTTTCAAACGCAAAAGTGGCTGCATTTGACCACGTGGTCCTTCCCAGGCCGGTAACTTCCCAATCCTCGTGGAAGGAGAATTCTCTGTTCCAAAAATTCTTGTAGCTTATCATCCACCATCTACTCCAGCACTTTACCAAAGGTGTTTTGTAGGGTTATGATCCTAAAGCCGCTGAGTGTTGAATGATTCCTACCAGGATTAGGAAGTGGAATCAGGTAGCTGTGCATCCACACTTCTGGGACTGAAGCTGTCCTAATGCTCTGATTAAAGCAAGCACTCATCAGCAACAGGTAGGCATCACTCATGTCATTCATGTGGGAATATCTAACCCTGTCTAGCCCGGGTGCAGTGTCTTTCGCTTTTTTTCAGGACGCGTTTTACATCTTCAACCTGTATGATATCTTCATAATGTTTGTTCTTTTAGATGGCTGCCAGATCTTCTCTAACTCTATCTCTGTTATCTCCATCATTGTGGTCTGTCTGTGAAATGAACCTCTTCAGGAAAGCCTCCTTCTTCACTTTGTCTGTTGTTAATAGCATACCGTCATCTCTATGAATTGCTCCTACTAGGCTGGGCCGATCTTTCTTGAACATCTGCCTATGTAGCTTCCAAACCTTTCTCAGTGTCTTATAGCTCCCAGTCTAATCAATAAAATGCTCTTATTTTGCTTCTTATCCAACACCAAATTACATTCTCCCTTGGTGTTTACCCACATTTATCAAGGTCGTTCTCTCTACTTCCTCCACAATCATTAATTAATTTGAAAGTTTCGTCACATGCCCTATCTTGCTTGTTGGCACGTGACCGCTTTATCAAACAACAATTGCTATTAAATGGGAAATGACCTTACTCCAAAAAGTTTCAGTTACTATATTACAACAACCAATGAAAAACTCATGGAAAAAATCTAGGAGTTAAGGTCACTGAATGAAAAGTCTCATGTGATTTATCTCGTACTGTGCTGTGGTGTCTCATGTCGAATCGCCGATAACTTAAACAAAGTTAACGGAATCAAGCTTATTGAAACACCGGGAACTAAGCTCCCGTATTCCGGCGATTGTAGTTGAAGATGACGTCTGAACACGAAAAATAACTCGAAAACAAATATTCGACTTCAAAATTGTGTCATCGATGGATCATATCAAAGTCGCGGCAGTGGCAGGTAAGCATCAACAAATCTAAACGATTAAACGTTTCGGTGCAAAATAAAATAGTATGGTATTTTGTTTGAATCAAAACGTGACCGGGCTTACAGCGAGCAAATGCTGGAGGTCGTCAGCATCGATTCTGTGAACAGTAAGATATCCACACGACAGTTATTTTGGAATCGACTGAAGCTGAGAATGTTTTTTGATTCCACATGTTTTATTGTATGTGTGTCTATACTATTTTTTTAAGCTTTCCTGATGCCTTTAATTACTCGTGTAGTAATATCTTCAACTGTCAATACATCTGATTTTTTTTTGGGCGGGGTGGGATTGGGGGGGGGGGGGGGGCTTTAGGTTATAACTGTGACTAGGTTATGTGCGTCACATAAAATGGCTTAGCTTTGCACGCCACTAAAAACCCTGAAAAGAACTCATGCAGGAGTCAGACCCAAATACTGTGTCGACCGGCGACGAAGTCGTCTACCGGCTAGTCTATGTGCTATCCGGTCACTGTTGCTTCAGAGGGTTTTGAAGTTTTGAACAACGGATCAACGTCATGGCACACGGGTATTAACCCATTCGTGCTCCGTTCTTCTTCCAACTCAAGTCTGAGTCCAAAGAAGCTCAGCACAGTGCACAGGCTCTGTAGCACCGGCGTTGATCCTGAAATACTTTAGGTAGATTTTTAACTCTAAATTTCGCCCGGGCAGCGCCGTTAGGCTGCTCTTTTAGTTTTCCAACTGCCAATGGATATTTTTTTTTGGTGCGCAACAATGCACACAGGCGTCCCATCTCACTACTTAGATACCAGGGCGAATTACTAGAAGTCCAAGTCAAAGTGAAAAAATCCCGCCCCCCTTCTGAGGATTGAACCCGAAACTTCTAGCACTCGAGGCGGAGACCACGCAGCCACCAGCTTTAGGAGAAAACCTCTATATTTCTTTTTATAGTCATCAGTGATGTGGGGTTTTGGTAGTAAAGTACGCACACAGCTTTTTGCAGATGTCAGCAGACAGTATACCACAGCAGGCAATGATGTACACACCATGCAGGAAGCGAAGAAGAGGCCGACCATGCAAGCTATGGACAGAGGGAATTACTGAGTCCACGGGTCCCAATTAATGAAGCACACAAATGGGGCTGTTCCTCGTAATTTTATACTTTACCTCGACACCGCAAAGTACCAGAGGATTAAGATAAAGTGAGATGAGACAGAATTATGTATACTGTTAGTCATTTCTGATACATGTATTTGTCCATTTTTTTACTCCAAACATAACCTTGACTCCCAGGTCGACCCAGCCCGGAGTGGGTAACGGGGGCAGTCCCGGGAAGTAAAAGCGACTGGTGTGATGCTGACCACATCACCCATTCTGTGCCGATTGGTCTATACAAATATTGGTTTAGCCCTATATGCCCTATACGTCTAAAGGCGCGTAAAAGGGACCTTTACTTACTTCACTATATTTTTTTATATCATGATGCGAAATTGTCCAACATCTTCCATTTTGTTTCATCTTACAAGGGGCTTCAAATGAAAACCTTAAAAGTCCAACTGAAATTTCAATAACCATACCACTGTCTTTTAAATGACAATATTGTTGTCAATGACGTCAAGACTAATAACCGGCACAAGAGGAATACCATATTATGGACAGACCAGAGCAAGTCAATATTCTAGGCCTGAGAACAGGACACAATCGACTTCGCTGCCACATGAACACACAATTTTAAATCGGCGAATCAGCCATATGTATATATTGATTGGCACCTGAGACAACAGATCATGTCCTCTAAGACTGCCCCAAATACAACATATCAAGGCAAAACTTTTGGTCAAGAGAAAACATCGGTGCAGGTTAAATTTTACTGGTCGCTGAGTGAATTATAAACGTCAATAAAGTTCATACTAGAGACAACATTGTAGATATTGATAATCTATTTCAAGCTAACGAAAGAAGAAAGAAGAAGAAGAGGAAGAAGACTAATAATGACGTGACACTTGTGAAAGATTGTTAACCAGTTGGTTAGGCACACAGAAGTCACGCCGTTTGGAAACGTCCTTCCCGACTTATACACATGCTGCGCTAACAACAGCCAGACATTCCCATGATGCACCTGCATTGGCCGATAAAGTTCTATATGTTTCACCCTTTCACTGATATCCGTGGCTTAGGAGTTGCGAGTTCGACTCGTAATTCCAACGTACCGCGATGAAAACCCACTGCTGGCTGCGCGGATTTGTATAGCCTAAAAGGGATACCAGGGTGTAAATCCTGGGGAAGTAAAGACAGCCAGCGTAATGCTGACCACATTACCTACCCAGTGAAGATTGGTCCGTGAAAATATGTGTGTTCTTCCCATATGCCAGATGCGCCTAAAGGCACGAAAAGGGATCTTTACTTTACTTTTTACTTAACCCTTTTACTGATTTAAAAAAATCCAGAACGCTGCTCCACTCTGGTGCATGTCAAAAGTGTTTAAGCTGTTATTGTGACATCACTATGTTCGTCTGCGCCATGATGTAACGCACTTAACACTCTTGACGTCCTAAACAACAATATTGACAAATGAACACTATACAGGTAACCAAAGAAAAATAGTAACTAACACAGAACTGGTTCTGTCAGTCGCCGCGCGCTGAGGGATATACTGAAGATCCGAGCGTTTATGGACTTGTTCGATATGCAATGAGGATAATCTGTCGAATAACTAACCAACTATTGACAAGCAACAAAACAATTAAATGATTATTGTAATGTCTATGCACTTTTTGAGCTTTTAAATTTGAAGCCTCCCCCCCCCCCCACTTGTACTTTTTTTCACGACATACCTGTTGCACCCTTCTCAAGACGTATTCCAGTTTTCCCCTTCTCTGCCACCAGTTATCTCCTCGAAGTGTTAGGCTAGATATACGGATCTTCTATATGATATTTCTGATACATTGTATAAGCTGATCTTCATTTTATTTTTAGGGGGTTGCGTGGTCTCGAGGCATCGTGTTCGCCTGCAGTGCTAGAGGTTCCGGTTTCAATCCCCGATAGGGGTTGGAATTTCTCCACGTGGACTTGGACTTCTAGTAATTCCCCCTGCTCTCTTGGTAGTGAGATCGGACACCCGTATGCATTGTTGCTCACGAAACAAATCCCTTGGCAGTTGGAAATCGAAAAGAGTAGCCTAACAGCACTGCCCGGGCAAAATTTTGAGTTGAAAATCTACCCAAAGTATTTCAAGATCTTCGACGGTGCTACAGAGCCTGTGCACTGCGCTGAGCTTCACCGGACTCAGACTTGAGTTGGAAGAAGAACGGAGCACTTATGGGTTACACCCGCGTGCCATGATGTTTATCTGTTGTTAAAAACCTTTTTTTTCAGGCCATGATGCCCTCGTTTCATCTTTTGCGTAGTTCTCGACCAGCAGCCCACCCCCCCTCCCCCCCACAAAAAACCCCACTGCAGAACGTTTTTTCGTTTCTTTCTAAACACAGATGTTAGACTTGCTCCCTGTTCACCTGGATAATCGCCCTGTTAAACTGAGGAGGGTTTTCTTTGCCTTAATTTGTTTTTTCCATTTTTTGTGTGGCATGCTGTGGCATGCTGTTACGTCTGAGTCAGTCGGTGGGGTTTCCTTTACTCTATGTAATCTACAGCTGCGATGTACTGGATGGACGCTGTCTTCTGGTCCTGAAAAGGACCACTGCACGTTAGGCGTGAGGTGTCTCATGTGTGTTGGTGGTGGTCGCTTCATTCTTGCGTGAGATGTTACCGGGAGTTTATTGCTTGTGGTGCCAGAGACGGCCTCGTTTGGAATCGAGCTTCGCTCATGCTTTGGATCTGGCTTCTCGCTCTACATTTGCTTCTATCTCTTCCTCGAGTAGTTGCTGGAATTCTGCTGCTTTTTCTAGGTCGCCGCAACCTTATCCTGTCACTCTTTCCTGAAGGGTAAGATCGCATTTCCCAATTCGCGAGTTAGAATGTCTATTTTGTATACTTGCCCCAGGATGCTTTCTCTTTCCGCTGTCAGTTCCTGCCTGAATTCAATTAGTTCTTGTTCTTCTTTTTTTTTGTGTGGTGTCATTTGAACGGTTCTGTTTCTGGGATTGGTTTCTGCGGTTTGATTTCTTTGCTGCGATGGTAAGCCGAGACTTGAATTTCATCACTTTCGCTTCGGTTTCTGTTCCCTGGGCAGCCCGGCTGGCAGTTGGTTTCTCTGCTGATTTTCTTTATGTGTGTGTGTTTTTTTTTTTTTCTTTTTCTATTTTGTAGAATTTTTCGCTCTTTCTTCACCGCTAGCATTGCAGCACCTGCTTCGGCTTTCGCTTGTATCAGTAGGGCCCCTGGACAAACTAGTGAACACGAGCTTCTAAGACAACCACACACAAATATCTCATTTAAATAATCGGTTGACCTACACATATTAGCTTGAGACCCCTATGCTCGTGGGTCCCTGATCACGTGCCCAGTGAGCCCACATATCAAAACGACACTGGTGCCCTATATATGTAATTCAGTATATAAGCTATAGTAAATCATCAGTCAGATTCTGCAGCAACTGCACCTTTTTCAGAAATGACCTTGGCTTCCAGGTAAACCCAGCATCAAATTGGTACCAGCTAAAGTTATGGGAAGTAAAGGCGGCCGGTTTGATGTTGACCAAATTACATCAACTGGTCTTTAAAATATAGAGATCTAGTACTATATGCCCTGTACCTCTTAAGGTGTGGAATGGGGTCCTTTATATTACTGTAAATTATTACAAAGCATTTATATATGGAAAATAAACACATTAGTGTCATGAACAATGATGTCAATTTTTTTTTTTTAATTTTCCAGTTTACATTTGTAAAGTCCACTCTGCTTTTTTTAAATTGCAAAGTCTATTATCAGATCCTCAAAACTAACATAATGTAACAGGTTTGCTTCTATGCTTAACACAGACAAGGCATCCAGTTTGCCTGGTTGTATTGTTATTCTGATATGAATTTCCCTTTTTGTTTTTTAAACTGACTTCAACTAAGAAAAATAAACGCTGAGCATCCCAGTTTTTGAATGTTTCTTTGGTGCCCCCTCCCTTCGTGATGCCATTAGCACGTACTTAGTGCGCTTAATGGTTAATCCTGAACAAGATAAAGAGTGGAATCTTTTAGGCTTTTCGATCAATTTTTCGTAGATCACTTTTTCCTGCACACATTTTTTACAGATCAATATTTCAGGGACTAAGCGAACTTGTTATTTATTAGAAACTATTTCAGCAGACGTAGTAGTACTTATGAAACCGGGAGTGGGACAGGAAGCTCGTTACGTGGTATTACATGGTTTAATTTCCTTATCAAACCATTACAAGATCATGCTTGGAACTTCTTGGATGCATCTTGTGATCTGACAGGCTGAGGAAAAAAAAATTAATGAGACCAGATGTGGGGTACTTCATACCAAGATACACTTCAAAACGTGAGAGGAGATGTGAGTAATGGAGAAATGAAACTCGGCGCTCAAAAAGTACACTGCTTTAGACGGCTGGATAATTTGCCAGCGACGCCAGACGTTGCAGGGGTAGAAAGTTACAAGTTATAAAAAGCGCTATCGATTGATTTACATCAAGAGTTTAATATCTGTTTTGATGTTTTCAAAGATCAGAAAGAAAAAAAAAATAGGAAAAAAAAAAAAAAAACAAAAAACAGGGTCGTCTTAAAGGTAAATATTATGTGTGCAACAAAAGTAGAGTCACGATTCATTGGCTTCTTAAAGTTCATGTCTTCTGGAGTTGGTTGTTATGTTTTTCCTCAACCATATAGTTGTCAATCCATGTTGTGATACCGAATTATCTAACAGATTATTCCCGCCTCCCCCTACCCCCCCCCCCGAGTGTATTTTACCCACCCAGATGCCACTGCTGTAGCCTTACTGACTGGAAAAGGGGGTGGAGGGGTTCAAGGAAAACATTAGGAAGAACATTTCTATGAGAGGCTAAAAATAAAAATGAATAATTCAGATCATTTAATCTTACAATTTTGGAGCCACTGGATGCTTACGGCATGCAAGCATTTTACAGTATATATAAAAACAGGGCGTGGACTTTGAGAATAACACAGCATAACAAACATATTTTGTTGTTGTTGCTTTTACTCACGGCTGTCTCTAGGGACTGCCATGCTTATATTTTATAATGAAGTATTCAGTTAAACAACCCTTGACACTCTTGGTAAATTAAAATGACGCCTTTTAATATAATGAATTTCTTTCTGACATTCTAAGCAAAATCGAATTTGCTTAGTTTACCACTCCCTCCCCCCCTCCCCTCTTTTCCTCCTCAAACGTACTGTTATTTCAATTTCTTTATTTTTAAAAATGCAAATCTCTTCACTCAGCATAGTGCATAGTTGCATTGCCAAAGACAATAATTTTCGTATACGCTCTAGTATATTATGCATTTAATTCATGTTTCTATCTAACATTTTATAAATCCACTTCACAGTTTGCTGAAGCACCGAGTGGCCCACTTCTTTTATTTTAAAATAGACAAGCCACTTCGCTCTAGCCTACACCAGGAAACGAAAAGCGAGCGAACAGAAAATGACAAACAGTATGTCAAGATCCACTTCCGTTTCGTAAAAATAATGTTACGCTCTTTCTCTTTGAAGGTTGCTTGTTTGTATTTTGTTTTAAAATTTTCCACTTTGTTTTCTTCTATTGTCAGAATCTTGTATCCAACACCGACGTTGCATCAGACGGGACACATACATATGTGCTATCTCTGTTTCAAAATTGTCATGGACCTTATGTCCACCGTCCCGGCAGGTGGCTCGTTGGTAGTCTACTGACAGACAACCTATCACTACGTCCCACTACACCCAAACACCCACAGACAACACAACAATCTTTAAAGAATACATTAATATAACAAATGGCAGTTTGCCTCAGACGTCGTAGGTGGCCTTACCCGAAACCAAGGCTGTGAAGGCTTTACAAATCACCTTTAACGCCTTATCACGTTCCCATTGATAGTAACTGGGCTCGAACGCACGCCGCTTCTGTACAGTTCTTTCCGCTGTAATTGCACCTCACACTAGGACCATAGAGCGTCAGTCGAGTGCTGGCAAAGTAAGTGAGGACAGATACAATCACACACAACCAAAATGAACACCGACCCCTAGATAGCCTCTGACAATAATATATGCAGTAACAGGAACATGCTCTAAAGTGCATAGTTTTTGAACCAAGTTAAGTATGTTCAACTCAGTTCAGTTTTAGCAAATGTCAGCGACAAGCAGAGAACTACTAAAGACATGAAACGAAAGTTAACGACATTTACAAACAAATGCCCGAGGAAAATGATAAAAATAAAATGGGATGAATTCAAGAGGGGTGAAGGAATTAGAGACATGTTTAAGCAGCCACCAGTTTCAGCAGTTTTAAGACCAGTAAAAGAGTATTACGCAGTATTGTTCACATTCTGAGAAGAAATGAGCAGAGTATCACCCAAAAAAAGGCACTGAAATGGGCAACAGAGGGAATGAGGAAATGATGATGTCAAAGTGAAACCCTAAGGCGAAAATTGATGAGAGAAGTCAAAGGTGCTGGATTGGCTTCCCTCTGATTGCACAGTGTGACATATAACAGAGTCCGGCTGCTGAGGAAGCAGAAGTTCAAGATTTGATTTTCGAGAACGCTCTAGATGGCGATGCTGTCATTATCACAGATGGTTCTGTAATCCGCGTTAGAAGCTCGAGGGCTTTCACGGTTCAGTTTGGAGGGAGAGTTGTGAAGGAAGATTATGGAGCTTTTGCCGTAACTACAAGTAGTCTGACAATGGAGGTCATGGCTGTGACTAAAGCAGTAACATGGCTAGAGACACAGACTTTCACTGGGACATGCTGTCTCAGTGACTCGATGAGTATGCTCAGGAAAATAGAGAAGGGCTGGGTCCAAAGGCAGTTGTTGGTGGCTCTGCAGAATTCACGGCTGACAAGGATTAGTTTTTTTTTCGTTCCAGGACATGTGCTGGTAAAAGGAAATGAGCAAACGGATAGGCTTGCAGGTAAGGCTACTGTGAAAGCCGGACAAGCCATTGACCAGGCTGATGTACTGAATGCTCTAAGAGAGTTAAGACGTTTGCGTGCACCAACTGAGAACTGTGAATCTGCAACCATGTTCAGACTGCAAGAACAACATGTTAAACGTTCAGACTGCAAGAACAACATGTTAAACGGGCTGTGGCCAAAAAAGAACACTACACGGGTAGTCAAAGAATAATAATAAACCAACACAGAACTGGTGTCGTTAGCCGCTACACGCTGCAGGATTTACTGAGGAAGGAATCCGAACACTTGTGGACTGAGTGGCTCGACGTGTAATGAGGATAATCTGTCGAATAACAAACTAACATATAATGGCACAACAGAACATTGATGACGATGATAATGGCGATGATGATGACGATAATGATAATGAACCGGAACGTGCCTATTTGTGCTCCGACTGTACAGTGAAAACAATACGCTATGTTGTGTTCTCTGTGTGTCATAAGTTGTACCGTAGTAGAAACATACCTTTTGTTTCATGTCTGCATCATATGTCGTACAATAATCGGAACATGCTCTTTTGTTTTCGATCAATGACATATTTTGTAATCGGAACATGCAGTTTGTTTTCTGTCTATGCCATACGATGTACAACACATGTAACATGCTCTTTTGTGTTTTGTCTGTTTCATACGATGTTTTAATTAAAAAAAAAAAAATTTGTTTTTGTCACTGCACCCTGAACAGCTCAACTCTCACACCGCTATCGAAATCGACACCGAGTAACGAAATCGACACCAAGTAACGAAATCGACACAGAGTAACGAAATCGACACCAAGTAACGAAATCGACACCGAATAACGAAATCGACACCGAGTAATCTTCTGTGCTATCGTCTTCAGCTGAATCACATTCGATATGTCAGAATTATGAAGCAATGATAATAATCTCAAAGCCGCAGATGCTGGCAAGCTAAGTAAGTAAGTGAAAAATCGTAAAGGACCATGTTTAGTCAGTGGCCCATCGCACATTTGACGTCAGAATCATATGTTTAGAAACCAGTTGGCGTTCGTTGAGTGAGGTGTTTAACCTTACTAGGACAGCATTCTTAGCGATTTTGGATCCGCGCTAGCGAAGTCGATAGGAGACTCGCTTTAAAATCCAGCTTTGACTCGCTGCGGCCCACCACCGGTGTTCGAAACCTGACGGTTCCCGGGTTCACATAGTCTCTAGGAAATGTGTATAAGTGTTAATACTCTTGGGTAAATAGAGGAACGTCGATGTAGCTACAGAGTTCGTGCGAACGGTGAAACAGACGGACAGATTCTTATCAGCTGTCCGTACTGGTGGCAGAGCACTTATGGTTTATAATTGTGTGCAGTGACGCTGGTTCACATCCCCTGACTTTACTTTTACTCAGCGAATAACACCAGGTGACCCAAACAATTATTTTTCGGATGAGAACCCCCAAGTTACAAACCCCGGATACCTGGTTCACCTGTATTATGTTGGAGCTCTTACTGTTACAAAGTAGCCTGGAGTCCGGACAGAGTAGGGTGATGCAAAAGCCGACCATATTTACTTCCCAGGACATTACCTGAAGCCAATTCTAGGCTGAGTCGATCTTGGAGGCAAGGTCAATTAAAAAAAAAGTCTGCTGGATGCGGATTCAAATACAAGACCTTCGGGTCGAACGGCGAGCGGCTACCCACTATGTCACGATGGCTCCGGACAGACGTTAAACATAGGAACATCCTCAGTAGCTAGGTGGTTTCGTTGGAATTATTACAATTCTTCGGACACCCAAAAAGAGCAGCCCAGATGTTTTGGAAGAGAAGAGGGCTCGAAGACAACTTATCACAGACAACTTATCACAGACAGCTTATCACAGACAACTTATCACAGACCACTTATCAGAGACAACTTACACAGACAACTAATCACAAACCACTTTTCACAAACCACTTATCACAAGCAACTTATCAGAGACCACTTATCACAGACCACTTATCACAAACCACTTATCACACAGACCACTTATCACACAGACCACTTATCACAGACTACCTATCGCAGACCACTTATCATGAATATTAGTAGAGACAATCATAATTTTTAGTCATTTTATGAAAAAAAAAAAAAAAAAGAACACTGAAATATGCTATGACCACGGGAAAGATCTGTAGGTGGAAACAAACAAACAGAGGAAGACAACACGAGAAGATTCTTGACAGTTTTTTGTCATGCCATGTAGACGGTGTTAGCACAAGAACTGAACATGCTGATGAAGATCGTCGATTTTCGAGAGACATAATCGCCAACGCCAGTCAGCCAAGCACGTGATGATAATGATGGGTTGGATTCTTATGCCTCTGCTTCATCCTCCACCATAATAGTTCCTGCTAGTGCTGAATTCTTCATCGTCATCATCATCATCATCATCACCATCATCATCATCATCACCATCATCATCATCATCATTATCACCATCATCATCATCATCATCATCATCATCATCATCATCATCATCATCATCATCATCATCATCATTATCATCATCATCATCATCATCATCATCATCATCATCATCATCATCATCATCATCATCATCATCATCATCATCATCATCATCATCATCATCATCATCATCATCATCATCATCATCATCATCATCATCATCATCATCATCATCATCATCATCATCATCATCATCATCATCATCATCATCATCATCATCATCATCATCAAATCCCAGTGTGGGTTCCGGGGCCCTATTATAGAGAAAAAAAGAATAGACCCACTGCCTACCCTAAAGCATGTCGTAAGAGTCGATTAATTGAGAATTGAGGACTTGCTTCAAAGTCGGAGTGCATCGGTATGAGAGGCAAGGTAATAACAGTCTGCACACGATTTAGTCAGAACTGTCAAACGGATGCACACGCAAAACTCAGATTCTTGTAAAGGACTACAGTCCAGAAGTGGACGAAGAACCAGAACCTTACGCCGGAGTTTACAGCCGGTGAACGCGAAGAAGAAGAAGAAGAAGACGAAGAAGAAGAAGAAGAAGAAGAAGAAGAAGAAGAAGAAGAAGAAGAAGAAGAAGAAGAAGAAGAAGAAGAAGAAGAAGAAGAAGAAGAAGAAGATCATATCAATTCCTTCTTCTGCCGACAAGCGTTGTGGGAAGGAACAGTTTGCGATCCATTGCTTGATGGACAGCAATGGCTACTGTCATTCCACGTTGACGTAGAAGCTCTTTAATATCATCAGTCCATATTCTCCTAAGGCGGCCTTTTACTTTCACTTGAGCTCTTTTTGTGTAGCGCCTTCATTAGTATCTGTTCTGGCTGCATTCTTGCTAAATGACTAAACTATTAGATCTTCTCTTTCTCAGTGAATCTGCTGTATGGTGTAGTTCCTACAATCTATCTGATAATATTTTTATCTGTCTCGGATGGTTAAGTTGGCGGCTTTTCTCGTGCATCTCATTTCACAGATGGTAATTTTACGTAGGTTAGCCTTTGATAATGTTTCAAGTCTGGCACTGGTAGCACAGTATGGCACGAATATGGTGTTTATAATCTGTTTCTTGACGCTCATACGTTTCTATTTCCTTGTAAAAACGGCGTTAATTTGAAGATGGTATCATGCCGTCTTTACTCAATCTCTGTCTTTGTGAAGGTGTTCTGAGTGCCGACCAATCGATCATTTGTTTGCCACGTAAACTAGTATGAGTGGGAACAACCGTGGTGTAGCGGCTATACGCTCGCCTGCGGATCGGAAGGTCGTGGGTTCAGGTTCTGACAGAGTCGGACTTTTTTTTTTTCAATAATAATCTTGACTCCCAGGTTGACCCATCATTAAATGGGTACCAGGTAAAGTCCCTGAAGTAAAGGCGGCCGGCATGATGCTGATCACATCACCCACCGAGTGCCGTTTGGTCTATAAAATACACGTCTAGCCCTATATACCCAACACGCCCGAAGGCGTGGAAAAGGGACTTTACTACTTACTATACTCCAAATATACATGAAGCCGTGTAAACGGCTAATTGTAGTATCTGTTGAAGAGTCACGTTAATGCAATGTTGAGAACCTCTTTATCTCACGGGGAAACAGTTTGTATTCTCCAAATCGCTAGCAGACACGCAAATACAGCATTGATTACGCTAGCACCGCCGAACCAATTGAATTAGATGCAACACAATGCCATTGTAGTTGTGACGTAACTACATTGCACGTAGCTTCACAAGTTCAACAGTTCACAGTGGAGTGCTGGTGTACCACTATGGGGAAAACAAGAATAGACCCACTGCCTATCCTACAGCATGTCGTAAGATTCGACTATTTGGGAGCTTCTTTCGAAGTCAGAGTGCCTCTTCCGGAGAGGCAAGGAAGGCAACAGTCTGCACACAAATTAGTCAGATTTGTAAAACGGATGTGCACGCAACATGCATTTTCTGGATCCGGATCAGAGTCTAGAAGAGAACGAACGATCAGAGATTTCCGCTGGGGTTTACAGCCGGTGAAGACGAAGGTGAAAAGGTCACTATAACAGAACATAACTGTGACGAGCGAAAGCTTGGCGTACAGTGTGGTGTGCTGTAAAGGCTGCGTGGTGATGTGCTGCGTACCAAATGTGAATAAGGGCGTCGCAATGTAACAAATGGCATCAACAACTTAATATGCCACTGGCCAAGAGTAACACAACATGATGAATGTTGAAGCTTCCAAACGTAGCGGAACGATTACTCTCTTTAAAGGTTCGATTTGTGTATTGACAATAGCAATGATCAACACAAGGAGAAAATATGCAATTAATAATCCAGACTCATCCAAACACATCAATACAAGCCCGCTCGTACATCCACGGACTGATAAATTCTCACGACGGGTCGCAGTCCGACCTTGAGATCCAGACAGTCATCTCTGTCTTCTGTTCCGCAGTCTGAATAAGTTAATGTGAGTATACCGGCTTACTGCCGAACTGTGACTAATATACCAGCTTTCTGCTGAGTCCGAGGGTAAAACGTCCTCAAGGATCCAGCTTTATACAACGTCTGCTTCCGTGGAATCCCGGGGTAAAGCGTCCTCAAGGATCCCCACGTCCGTCTCCTTCGGACTGTAAACCTCAACTGCCTTTGACAACAATACCTTCACGACGTTAGGTATTGTTTTGACGTCTTATTTGCTCACTCAGTACTGGTGCGTTCTAGTGCACATCCGCACGCGACAATAACTACATGTGAAATGCGTTGTTACAGCATGGTCACTAACTACACTAGACGAGACATTATACCAGCTGCGATGAGACCATGTGTGGATGATATCGACAGACAAAGAAATGAAATGGTTTATCCATCTTGTGAGAATGCAGCCAGACCAGACTGTGTATGAGGTTTTTTGCAGTAGACCATCTAAGAGGTAGGCGAGAGGAAGACCAAGAAAGAGATGGATAAATGGTGTAGTTGAAAATTGCAAAAGATGAACAAATCCGACACTTAAGCCATCCGAGATGAGCAAGACAAATACAGAAAACACAGACACTGGGCTATAATTTGGATCAGTGAGACGACAATAAAAGGAGAAAGAAGACGAAGAAGAAAAAGAAGTTCTAGTGCAGAACAAATGCAGCAGAGGGAAATGCATTGGGTGGCTGTCAGTATGTTTGTATGTCTGTCTATCCACTTAGCTGCCCTACCTTTTTGTTTCCCTGCTGCTATGTAGCTAGCTCTCTGTCTGTCTTGATGTCTTCTTCTTTTTTTGTGTGATTGGTTTCGTCTGCTCAGATCAGATCATGAGGTGGGTTGCCTCTATGAACTAGCATGTCAGTAGCAGGTCCTTCATGGTTCCCCATAGCTTGCTCTGCACACTTTGCTTTTGAGGCCAGGTGTCTTTTCGAAGTCGTAGGTAGAGTGGGCAGGTCTACAGAATGTGCTCAGCTGTTTGTGGTCCTGTTTGACAGGCCCACTGTGGGGACTGTACAATCTTTATTTTATGCATGAGGTAGCTGAGCCTGCAGTGTCCTGTTCCTTGACGGAAAATTGTTGTGTGTTGCTTTCTGTTGAGTCTGCTGATGTGGTCTTTCTGTCTAACATATTTCACTTGTTTATTTATTTTATCTGTCAGTTACCTTTTTCTAATATTCCTGGTTTCTTTCAAATATTAACACATTCTATATAAAGTAATGTGATAGGAAAGGGTCATCACAGTACGGGATACAATTTTGGTGTTGTTGTTTTAAAGCCCCACCCAGCCTTTTGTAGGGGTCCCTAATACAACTTAACGGTTGAACGGGGTTTCTGGAACCTGTCCCCGGGTGATCCTCATCCGAATGGGAGCACTTTTTATCATCGTGATGTCCAGGTGGGGTTAATTGTCAATCAGTCAGTCTATATAGAATCAGTAACACGTACAATAAGAGTTAAACTTAGCTGCTTATTCTTTACCGGACGTTGCAAATCAACTCCACAATTTCAGGTCGTTTTGTAGTTTTACTAGTCAATGTTACATCACTGGTTTACCACTGCTTCCTGGACAGTCGGTGCTACAAACCAGTGTTGAAATAAACGCAAAGCGGTCTGTGCCAAATGGCCTTCACCTAAAGAGAACCGGGAATACGGAACTGAAAGCGGCGATCATAACTGCCAAGCCACTGACGCCTACAATAAGTTGTGCGTGCTTAATATGACTTTACAAAGACAAGCATTACTTAACAGTTTATAACTTAACCAGTCCAAAAAAGATTTTAATAGATAGCTAAAAATATGTAACAACGACAATGTACACAGAAAGCTAGCTGACTGCAATGACTATATTACAGTTGTCCGATATTATCCGAACAGATAACACGAAATAGTAATAAACGACATAATTGTATAAATAATGTAATACTTATCTGGACGGTTCTGAATTGTATAAAGATGAGTTATTGAAGCAGGTATCGATTTTATAGAGGAGCGATGATGAGAAAAGGTGAAATCAAGATCAGTGGAAGAAAAGGGTTGAAGAGATAAATCCCAGTCGTGGCTGGTAACGAGCAAGAGACACCGGGAGGACATTGTTGGAAAATGACTAGTCTTTTATTGCTTCAGAACGCTCTGCGACTATACCACTGTTGAAATCAACGCAGAGCGGATAACTGACAAATCATCTTGCAATGTGGCTCTGTCTAGGGTTTGATTGCATTCGTCACATTGCTAAGTTGACGGTCTTAGTTACACGAAGGTACTAGGAATACACCAGACGACGAATACTCAGTTACTGATCTTTATTCGCTGTTCCAACAGTCGCATTATCCAGTCGTTCATTTGTGTTTTTAAGGGTGCTACGCATCGCTAATTTACGACAACATTTCCAACTATCTCACACTGTGATTTTCTCTGCCATTACTTTTCGGATCACACACTTAGATCAGTCTAACATCTCGTTTCTTGTACCTATACTCAGCCGAAACGTGCAGTCAGTAGATATTTATTTCTACTCTCGAACAATTACACGTGGTTAGACGGTCTGCATTCTTCTCAGCTGTTCTCTCGCATTCGACCGCACAGATCCAGGTCCAGACTTCAACTTACTTCCTATCGTCTCTGGGTTTACACATTCCGTTCAAGTCTCACGCTTTCCTCCTATCCCTATTCACTCACCACGGGATTCTCGAGACATGCTTTCCACACGAGTCCTCTGACCTAATCGGGAACTCTCGGATTAGTCCGGAAATTTACACCATTACACACCTACAAATAACAAGAGCTGGCATCACAGACTGGTTCCCAGTAACATCAGGAGTAAGACAAGGTTGCGTATTATCACCTTTACTTTTCATAATATTTATGGACAATATTAATAAAATAGACATAACACCAACAGATGTCGATAAACAGGAGGACTTCAATGAGCTGCTCTTTGCCGACAATTAATGCCTATTTCACAGTGATAGTAAACAGCTGCAAGACCACATAAACCTACTACACGACAGTTGCCCCAAGCATCATATGAAGATCAAAACTAAAAAGACAGAAGTCATGAGCATAAGCAGAGAGCAACAGACCATCGACATAAAGATTCTAGATCACAGCCTAAAACAAGTGCAAGAATTTAAATACTTGGGAAGTATCTTTACATTCAATGGTAAAATAGACAGAGAGATCGAAGCAAGAATCCAACAAGCCAACAATGTCGCATACCAGCTTGCCCCAATTTTAAAACACCCTACTGTCCCAGCTGATATAAAAAGACAAATTATAAATACAATCTTTATACCGACATTAGGTTATCAATGTCAGACTTGGACATTAACAAAAGAACACGAGAGAAGACTAACCACCTGTGAAATGAGATGTTTGAGAATGGCTGCGAATAAAACCAGAGGAGATCGAGTGAGAAACGATGTGATTACAAAACTATTGGAACCATACCCATCGTTAAATTTATTAAGAAGCAAAGAATGAAATGGTTTGGTCACCTAATGAGAATGGAACCAACGATGCCAGCATCAAGAGCATACAACATGAAAATCGAAACACCAAGAGGAAGGGTAAGACCAAAAAGAGTATGGATTGAAGGAGTCACGGACAACTTGAGACTTCATAACATCACGGCATATGAAGCGACTGAGCGCGCCCTGGCTCGGTTGCCGATCATCTGATAGACTGCGACGCCTAGCGGCACAAGCAGATTTTGACAAAGAAGAAAGAAGACACACCTACAAATGAACATAAACTGGTATTTCAGAATGACAAACCATGTTCGTAACCCCGAAGCCACAGACGCCAGCAAAATAAGCTTAAGTGTATTTATTGCTGGACTGGTTTATAAATATCAATTATAATTTACAATTAACGTACACCGTGTGACCTGATGGATACAGGGTTTCATTTCGGAAGTCGTCTTTGTTTCTGTTCGAGAGTGCAAAGTTTCGGACGTCCATCGGAGTTGTCGTTGGAGCTACTGTGCTCATACTTTGTCACTTTTCAACAATGTTTCCCCCCCTCCTCCCACAGGCACACACCCCATTTCTGTTGTAGGGGTACAGTCGATCAGTGATATATATATATATATATATATATATATATATATATATATATATATATATATATATATATAGAGAGAGAGAGAGAGAGAGAGAGACCGAGTCATGTGGGAAAAGATGTGGGAATGAAGTAAAAAAACAAATATAATTCACCCTTTATTTAAAAAAAAAAATCTTACTAAGCCGTAAACACATTTATTTAATTATAACGAAAATTAAATTTTGCAGAGAAATATGTTTTTACAAGACAAAAAAAGTACATCCTTTGTTTAGTCTTTTGAGTGTGTGTGTGTGTGTCTGTGTGTGTGTGTGTGTGGGGGGGGGGAGGGGCGGAGGGGGGATAACCCTGTCTTAAAAGGCGACAAATTAGGGGTGTTTCGTTCGATGTCGAAGTGCATCTACCAAAGGCGAGGAACTAACAGTCTGCACATGGGGTGTTTCGTTCGATGTCGAAGTGTATCTGCCAGAGAGGCGAGTAACTAACAGTCTGCATACAGGGTGTTTTGTTCGACGCTGAAGTGCATCTGCCAGACAGGTGAGAAATGAACATCTGTATATAAATAGGTCAAATCTATAAAGGTGGTAAACACGCAAAACCAGAGTCCTAGAACAATACCAAAGTCTCGTGGATGACGAACTGGGAACTACTGCCGGAGTTTCCAGCCATGGATGGCTGAGAAAAAGAGAAAGAAGACAATAACACAGTCTTTGGTAGTCCTTAATAGGGAACCACTAACCTAAAAGTTGGAAGTGTGTTAGAAATATTAGTGACTGTAGAGGATTTTTTATGCAGTCTTTTCTGGTCAATTGAGAGGAGAAATGGAATCCTATTCTGATATCCGGAGGAGAATCATGGACAGTTGGTAGAATAGTGGCAAATAGTTTGGAAGCTGCAGAGACGAATGCGAAGAATATTCTGGACAAATAACAAAAACAATAAAAGAAACTGGCCTATCAAGAGAACTAATTGCCCGCCTCAGGAAGAGATAATCTATTTTATTTGGTCATATCACGAAAAGGAGAAAACTTGCGTACATCGTAACAGTGGAAAAGTTGGAGGGGAAAGAGGCAGAGGGAGATAGTGAAAGAAGAGACTAGACAGTTTGTTATTATTATCATCATCATCAATTATTTTTATGCCTAGTGAAACATGAGGATTTAGAGAGGACTTTTCATGCTTTCCTGTCCTGTGCAATCTTCAGTGCAGTTTTCCATGTCAGAGATGCTGCACTCAGGTCACTTTCCATCGTTCGTCTCCATGTTGTTTTTGGGCACCCATTTTTTCTCTTTCACTCTGGTATCCGTATGAGAGCTCTTTTGGCTGGGATATCAGGATTCATTCTCATAACGCAGAAAAGCCATTTCCATCTTCTCTTGGTTATCATACTGTCTAGAGTTTCTGGGTTTGTGACTTAAAGTAGTTTAGTGTTTGAGATGTTTGTTATCATGGCAGGGGATAATCTGCGTCAAAGTTGATTAAAAGTACGTGAGACACAAGGTTTGTGACAGACATGACTACCAACGCTACACGGCATGGACTTTAAGAAGAAAAAGAGAGCTGTATCTTCATAGCACTCCAGACAGATTCATAATTGCCCCGATCTCCTCCTCCTCAGTAGATCCGATAACATAATACGACTGATCACTCCTGTTTTGTGTCGCTTAATCATACTAAACTTGTTTTGTGCCCTCAGTGAAATGTTCAAGTCCGAGCTGCACTCTTACAAACCTAGAAAATGGATTCAGAATTTCGCCTTTTCGCCATAATAACCTTTGCGAGATACGTGTAGCCTGGCGACGATGACGTCATCATGCTAGAGACTTTGTTTAATTCTAACTCATAAAATGTACGGTCAGTATCCAGTTACACATTTTTGTTTGACAAAATAAGAAAGTAAAGTGTGTCATACTTACCACTGGCGCCAGGGTAGTTGACAGAGTGTCTAGCTTACTGAGATACTTACAATTTTATAGGCCTAGGCGTACATCGAGATATTTGTATCTATGCTTCAGAAAATAGCAACAGGCAGTATGCGCTCTGAATGGATAGAAAGCATTCGGAAATCGCACTTAACTTCCGTAACCTGGATCTACACACCGGGTCATGCGGGCGTAAAGGGAAATGAGCGAGTGGACCAACTGGCAAGCAAAGCACTAATGATTGCGGGAAAAAGCATGGACAGAGCAGATATCGTTAACGCTGTACGTACTGGCTAGTGGATAATATCGAATCCCTGACACTAACACGATTGCGTGACATGGGAGTTAAGCATGGTGAAGCACGTCTTTGCCGTCTGCGAGGCCGAGAAAGGAGACAATATAACCAGCTTCTCATGGGGACAATTAGTAGAAGTACTTTGGAGTGGCTGCTGCTTCGGAGGACTGCGCACGCATGGGTATGCCCAATGTGCAGTGACGTCGATTGTGATAACAAAACACAAAATAACATTTTGTAGGAAGTCGGCATTCCGAAACCCAAGTTCAAGGCGTCTCCTTCGTGCCAAAGAACTGCATGGCTGTTGGGTGAACAGTCGTTAACGAAGGCAGTCAGGTCGTTGTAGGGGCGACGCCTGCTGGTGGATGTAATGTCCTAAGTCCATTTCCCAGCTAATAGTGAGGGTACTGCTGGGGTGACCATTTGTTAACCCCTCACATAATGCTTCAAGTCACAGTGGACACTAGGCAGGACCACTTTTTTATTTTTTTTAATTTTTTTTTAAAGCCGTGGCAGTTCTGCCAGGCGGTGGCCGTTGCATTTTTGCTCCATTTGTAGACTGGAAGGATATAGTTTCGTCACCCAGCTTCTGAGTTGAGTGCATGGTGTGACACTGTGAGCTACGAGTGTTTTTCGTTGGCACAGGAGCGGAGCAACAATGGGGTGACCCGTTTGCTATGATGCTGAAACTAGGATTACCAGATTACCAGATTACCAGATTTGTATCTATACGCCCAGCAACAAGTCTTATGGTCGTTGGTTGAAATCCGAAAGAATGTACTTATTTTCCCCTTCAACAACAACACAGAAATGACCCATTATCCAAGATCGACTCAGACATAAATGGGTACGAGGAAAAGTCATTTGAAGTGAAAGATGGTGGGTGTGACGTTGACCATATCAGCCATCGAGCGAAGTTTGGTCTATAAAATATATGTTTAGCAATATATCATCATCAGTTCTCGTTATGCTTAGTGGCACATGATGCTTCAGAGAGGACTTTCCACGCTTTCCAGTCCTGTGCAATCTTCAGTGCCGTTTTCCATGTCAAAGATGCCGCACTCAGGTCACTTTCCATCGTTCGTCTCCATGTTGTTTTTGGGCGCTCCTGTTTTCTCTTTCCCTCTTGTGTCCATGTGAGAGCTGTTTTGGCAGGTATATCAGGATTCATTCTCATAACGTGGCCAAGCCATTTCCATCTTCTCTTGGTTATCATACTGTCTAAAGTTTCTTGGTTTGTGACTTGAAGTAGTTTAGTGTTTGAGATTGTATCTGGCCAGAAAATTTTGATTATTTTACGTTGACGTATGTGGTGGAAGGTGGACAGCTTGTGTGCATCCTTATTGGTCATTCTACAGCATTCCTAGCAATATATAGCAGATAAAAAAAAAAAATATTAAGATCTTCAACTCTTGCGTGATTCCAGTGCTAACTTATGGATGCGATAGTTGGAAAGCAACGTAAGCTCTAAATATAAAATATTTAAAAATTAGACAATTTTGCGAACAGATGTCTCAGAAGAAAACTAAATCTCCACTGAACAGATTTCAGATCTAATTCGCAAATACGACAAGAGACCAAACAAGACAATTTATCAAAGTTTAAAAGAAAGCGCCGCAGAAACTACATCGTCTAAGCATTCAGAATGGCTAAAAACCAGACACAACCCCCCCCCCCCCCCCCCCCCCCCTTTTTTTTTTCACCATCTTAAACCCTCATGTGGACACAGAAGGAAAAAATAAAGCCGGGAAGAGCAAGAGAGACCTTCCGTGGAACCGTCGTCAGGGAAGGCTCAACCATGGGCCTAATGAACATACAAGACCTAGATCAGGTGGCAACGAACCGCCAGACATGGAGAGCTATGACCTCTGCCCTATGCGCCGCCCTAGGCTCAAAAGGAAAGACTAACTTATGGTCAATACGTCTGAAGGCATAGGAAAGGGTCTTTTATAAGTAAATTATCTTTATCATAATATCAAACAACATGTGCCGGGTGTGTTCCAGTGCTTCATTTTAGAAGAACAGAAAGAAAAGACCCACCACCTCCTATCAAACAGGTCGTAAAAGACTACACATTAAGGGGTTTTAGCTTATGAACGAGACGGAACCAATAGTCTGCACACGAGTAAAGCAGATCTGTGAAACGGATGTAAATACAAAACTAAAATGTTAAAACAAGACTAAAGTCCAGAAGTGAATGTACAACCAGAGCTTTCCTCAGTTTACAACCGGTGAACGGTAAGGAGAAGGAGGAGGAGAATGAGAGTAGGAGAGTAAGGAGGAAAAGACAAGTAGAAGAAGAAAACGTAAAGGATTAGACAGTCATTGCCGGTATCTGAATTAAAAATGCACCAAAAGAAGACGAAGAAAAATAAATAGTAGAAGACGAAGAAAAGGTAGTAGTAGAATGATTTATTTCATTACGCTTTCCTTAATTCTATATCGGGTTGTATGCATTTAACAATTATATACGATTATATTTCACGCTTATGAACAACCGATTCATAAACAGTTTGCTGTCATTAAAAATAAGACCAGGTGCAAATCGTAACAGTGACCATATAACAGTCATTGGAAAACTACGAATAAAGCTGAAGAAACTTAAAAAGGACTCCAGGATATACCAAGCTAGATTTGGCAATGATCTTTCGGATCAAAAACGATACACCAATAGTGTTCAAAACAGATACAATGCTATTGAAAAGATAAGCGGTATAGATGAACAATGGAAAATGCTAAAAGAGTCATTACAACACACATCAAATGTAATATTACTAGAAGTAGACAGCGAAGAAAAAATAGATGACAGAGGAAATTTTACATTTGATGGAAATTAGAAGAAACAATAAACACAACCAAGATGAATATAACAGAATACATTGAGAGACTGAACGTAAATATAATGCGGCGAAAGAGGTATGGCTAAATAATAAGTGCAAAGAAAGAGAAGAACAGAGAACACAAAAGACATGAATAAATGAGTACAAGAATTATCAGGTTTTATAAAATATACAGCAAGTCGTTGCTTTAAAATAAAAGAAGGTGAAATAATAACGGACAAAAAGAATGTGACCGAAAGATGGACATATATATTAAAAAAAAAAAAGTATACGATGAAAACAGCAGACCAGACATAGAGAGTCGTAAGTGCTGGGAAAGGCCACCAGTACTGAAAGCGGACGTGAAAGATGCTATAAATCACATGAAGAAATGTAAATCTCCAGGGTCAGATAATATCAAGATTGAAGAATTAAAAGCTGCTGGTAAAACTGGTTGCCCACGTCCGAAAGAGACAATATACATTCTTTGATCATGTGATGAGAAGGACAAAATTAAAGTACATCTGGACAGTAAGAAATCTGGTGGGAGGA
>CAJHNH020001454.1:105000-152500 GCA_905116865.2 Candidula unifasciata
TAACAATTAGAGGCAATCATAATGTAATACATTACACTGTTTTCTCGCAAAATGTGGCAAACAAATATATGAAATTCACTGACAGTAACTGATTATGTGTTTAAGACATACTCATTTTTGTCAATAATCTCTCTTCCCTTGTATGACCCAACGACAACGCCAACCAAACGCTTGCACGCCTTGCCTCCATCAGGTTTTTATTGTTTACAGCACGAATCATTCCTAGCTTACACCATTCTCTCCAATCTATAATGATCTATTAGGGCCACTGCACTTTTCACCTGCTCTAAAAGGGCTCTGAATATATTTATCTTGTCATACATAAATTCTCCACCCATTGGTGTAATCAACCAGTCTGCCTTTCTGTTCATTTCCCAACACTCTTGCATGACCCGGAGAGAATATATATAAAAAACGCTAACAACATGGGACCTCTGAAGCAACGCCTGCCACTCTGCACGAAGCATATCTGTCCCCAAATTGCTTAACATGCGTTGTGAGTCGGTGACAATCACATGTTTCTACAGCATTTTCTTTTTCTTCTTCTTGTGTTCGCTTTGTGATTTACACCGACAGACAGGTTCTTGTGATAAACGACTGTTTTTATGAGTTCCTTTTTAGTCCCATACAACTTTGTGTTCAGTGGTGACTCACTGGGTCAGTATTCTCTTCTTAATGGGATGAACAAGGGACATTCGTGCAGGACATGTTTTGTAGTCTGCACACATAGTCCACAAGGGCAAAAAGGTGAACTACTTAGACGAAGCCTGTGCATATGCTGGATAAGTTTGTTATGTCCTGTCCTGAGACGTAGGACAATGACCTGCTCATGCCGGTCAAGTAAGTGGTAGTCATCTCTGGCCAGACTCTGTTCACTTCGAATAGCCTGGATGGCCCTTTTCTCCTCATAGTATGTTACTGCATTCTCTTCCTGGTCACATTCTGCCCCTTTCTTAGCAAGTTTATCTACGGTTTCGTTTGTTGGTATACCACAGTGGGATGGCACCCACTTGAGTACAGTACACTTTTGGGCAGCCACCTTGCCAAGTTCAGATTTTAAGTGAGCGAGTTTGTCACTCTTGAGGGCTTGAAGCACTGATATCGCATCTGTGAATATGAACACTTGGTGGCAGTCAGAACTGGTGTGTAAAATTTCGGCAGCCTGCTCTAGTGCTGCGATCTCTGCTGTGTAGTTGGGGTATCCACTTAATGTGGCGGTGGTTGCCTGGGTATGTAATAATTACTCCAGCACCCCCATTTTTAACCGCACTGGTTGCTGATCCATCTGTGAAAACATGTATCCATGACTGTTCGGGATAGTTTTCGTGAATCATGCTAAGAGCTGCTGTTCGTTTTCGAAGATCATTGGACTCATCTCCAGTTGTGAATCCATTGACTGAAGTCATTATCTGTATTGTATCACTGACTTGCTACTGTCACGATACGATCTCAGTGGTTCCAGAAGTTAGTACTTGTAAAAAGTTCTTCTGGTTCTAAAGAGACAGAATTATATTTACTCTGCCCTTTATCCTAATATTACTTAAAACCGCACGGATTTAAATGTTTCCAGTCCTTCTCCGAGACCAAGCCACTGCGCTTTGTTTAAAATTACATAACACCACATAATACAGCCCGCTGGTTCCGACTAGGGGTGAGGTTTGATTCTCACGCCAGTGTCAGAATGTTATCTCCTAACACAGCCTGAGTGGGGCCCTTTTGAACAGGTAAATTGAGTGGACGCTAGACATTGTGGAGCCGGGAGGTCGGAGTTTCGCAAGTCAGTGTAATTCTTGGCAGAACAGGTGTTTGGCAATTAGGAATGTTTGATCTGGGTCAAGTAGTAAACAATGGCTCCACTGACCGTCTTTTAACACCCGCCAGTTAGATTCGGTGTAAACTAGATTGGGTCACTTAAGACTGTTTGCTCTAGGGATGTCAGTCCAGAATTGAGTGACAGGCCACTTGTTAGCCAATTTGATCTGATAGTTACCTCAGAGGCGTGGCTTAAGTAATCATCTTGAGGATTGGGTAGAACCGAGTAAAGGGAGGAGTTTAATTTGGACAATAGATTGATACTTATACTTCGAGCCTGTGGAATTCCCGTCATTAATCGCAGCCTGCCGGCAAACAAACACAGGTCGATGTAAAGGTATTTTACGGTCGCATTCTGGTTTGGCGATAGATGGAAAGTTCCCAGGTGAATATTAATTAATCTTGTATACTTAGGTTAGGGAGTTAAGCTTTTAGTCTATACTACCTTTTCCTAATTTGTCTGCACATTCTGCTTGAAATAGTTCTTTGTGAGTATTCAGTATCTCAGTTAGGGAACTGCTAAACTATTTCTATTTCTTGTATGTTTGTGTCACATGTTTTTCAGTGTATGTTTTCATGTGTATAAAATAAGATGTGAACAATGACAGTTGCTAAATGAAATATAATTATATTGTTTCCATGATCAGCCAAAATATGAGTTTGGACTGTGGGAAATGATGCCCAAATATGTGCAGGGATGCTGCTACGTTTTGTGTGCCCACCATGTGCTCACTTAATGTGTTCACCTAAACAGGGGATTTATAACCCCAGGGGAAGAATGATGGGTGTACAGTATTCACGGTCACTGAAAGATAATATTCAGGACAGCGTGCACATCTAAATTGTTTGCGTGTTCAGCACATAACCTGCGCCACATGTTTATGTCAAATCAATGTCAGCCAGTTGGAAGTCTGAATGATGACGGACAACAGACTTAGAAAGTCAACTATCATGACATAGCATGAGAGAGGAAGGCAGGATATGTGACGTCCATGTAAGACAAAAGACCTTCAGACTAGACTGGAGAGAATATGGAATATGAGGAGTGATGGGATATATTTTATTCTTATATGTTTTATTAATTGATACATGTATTCTTAGTGTAAATCAAGATACTACACGTATGTGTTTGTTTCCATGATTACAGCGCCCATGTGACGATCAGTCCATGAAAGAGACTACATTGTGTTAGACTCGGCCAGCTGGGAACGAGGTGGGGGCGAGGAGGAGAAACAAGCAGGGAAGAAGCTGGAAGAGGAGGAAGAGCTTGACAGTGCCCACGGCTGTTAGAGGTTCTATGAAACACAAGTTATGTTCATAAATTGTTCATAATTTATCACCTTCATCACACCACTCTAATCCCATGTGCTGTTCTCGCGCTGAAACAACCCATTACTATCATAACTTTAACTAGTCACTGTTTGTGTAAACACAACAAACTGGGTATGTCAATTAACTGATTGTTAGAAAATAAAGCTGTATGTCAAGTTTTATACTACATCGTTTGTTAAAATCCAAGTGTATTCAATCTTACCTGTTTTCTAAACTGATAGATAGAAGTACATTTGGTGGGGGCTCAAATAATATAATAATTCTTTAATTATTCATAAAAACACCCGGAGAAGGTAGATGACGGAGGAATCATTTGCCCTGTCTAATAATTCATTAAGTATAATGCTATAGACATCTAAAATTCCTTTTCTTCTCTTGTGGGTACCTAGTTCAGCTAATGTTAATGTACTTAACGAGCCAATATGGCTGTTTTCTTGGGTATCCAGGACTTTATCTGAGAGCAACATAGCTCAGATTTTAGTTCGGTTAATCTGGTGGAAGGAATGTGTTGAGAGGAACATCCCTACTCAACATTATAAACATAAAATCCCACCCGTCACGTCACAGCTACCAAGGTACAGGGTATAGGGTAGGTTTCAGCGGTGTTGTTAATGAAAAACGGTTGTACACGCAAAAATCAGGTCCAGGTGAAAGCCAAAAGTCCAAGCGGACGATTAACCGGGATCTTCCACTGGAATTCACAGCCGGTGATCGATTTAAAAAAAAAAGCGGTGTTGTTCAAATAGGTAGATCCGCTTGATACTGCTTTCTAAGTTTTTTCCCCCGATGGACAAAGCTGCTACGTTTAAGACGCCCCAATGCCAGATCATCTAACCTTTCATTTATTGGGTGTGACTGCATACTATTAAACTTCTCCATCTGGATCACAGTTTTAGTGTCTCTTTTATAGGACAGTGTATAGGACAGTTATTTTCTGCATCTCCAGGATTGGTGCAGTTTTTATGGATCCTGTGATGAGTCTAAGGGCTTGATTTTGCACTCTCTCTAACGATTGTAGATGGGAATTAGCAGCTGTTGACCATGCTGTTGCATTAAACTCCAAGTAGGGTCTTATCGCTCCATTATAAACTTTCTTTAGGGTTTTTCCATTCGCTCCCTATCCTGTACCTGCCAGTTTTCTAAGAAGGCCTAGTCGTCTCCTGGCCTTCTTCTTCATCATCATCATCATCTTCTTCTTCTTCTTCTTCTTCTTCTTCTTCTTCTTCTCCTTCTTCTTTTTCTTCTTCTTCTTCTTCTTCATCATCATCATCATCATCATCATCATCATCATCATCTTCTTCTTCTTCTTCTTCTTCCTCTTCTTCTTCTTCTTCTTTTTATTCTTCTTCTTCATCTTCTTCTTTTTCATCATCATCTTCTTCTTCTTTTTCTTCTTCTTCTTCTTCTTCTTCTTCTTCTTCTTCTTCTTCTTCTTCTTCTTCTTCTTCTTCTTCTTCTTCTTCTTCTTCTTCTTCTTCTTCTTCTTCTTCTTCTTCTTCTTCTTCTTCTTCTTCTTCTTCTTCTTCTTCTTCTTCTTCTTCTTCTTCTTCTTCTTCTTCTTCTTGTCCTTCTTCTTCTCCTTCTCCTCCCTTTTCCTTCTCCTCCCCAATGAACCCCAGGCACTTCTTCTGTCTCTCAACACAGAGCTATATGTTCAATAAAAAAAATCTTTAATTTGTGACCTCAGTAACAAAAGCTGCTCCCTCAACTGCACAACTTCCACAGTCCGCAAACGTTTATGAATGATCGGGTAAAATCTTTTTTCGCAACTACAAATGTCACAACCATTCCCCGCTCTTAACCCATACTGTCATCACCTTCTGTTTTAACTAATTAATATATCTTTTCATTTTGTAGGAATGAGTTGCAAATTTTCTTTTAAAAAAAATCGACATAACAGATTTGACACGTGCACAATTTATGTTGGGAGTCACTGTGGTCTAGTGGCTAGACGCTCGCCTGTGGATCGCAAGGTCATGGGTTCGGGGGCTGATGGGAGCCGGACTTTCTTGAAAAATGACCTTGGCTCCCATGTCGATCGAGCCTTGAGTGGGTACCAGGTCTTGTGAAGTCATGGCGGTCGGCGTGATGCTGACTATATTACCCGCCAAGTGCCATTTGGTCTATAAAATATAGATCTAGCCCTATATAGTGATCACATCCCACTTTGTGGACAATTAAATGGCAGACTTAAGAGGGGAGAAAAGGATTAAAAATACGAAACTTAATAAAGATATCTTAGAAATGGATAAAGAAATTCGAGGACAATACAGAGTGAATGTAAAAAAAAAAAAAAAAAAAAAAGATACAATGCAATAACTAAAATTCAAAGTATAAATGAACAATGGGAAATGCTAAAATACTCTGTTCAGCAAAAAAAAAAAAGCAAAGAGCTTTTATCGGAAATTAAACAAAAAGCTAAGAAGAAATGGATGACTGATGAAATCTTAAAGTTGATAGACAAGCGTTATAATAATATATATATATATATATATATATATATATATATATATATATATATATATATATATATATATATATATATATATATATATATATATATATATATATATATATATATATATATATATATATATAACAAGAAGAGTATGACAAGATACACAAAGAAATCAGAAAAAATGTGTAAGAGCCGAAGAAAAATGGTTAAATGAGCAGTGCAACAACATTAAAATAAATCCCCCCCCCCCCCCCTCCAAATACAAAAAGTATGCATAGGCAAATCAACGAATTGACAGGAAGAAAAGTAAGAATAAATACAGGATGTTTGAAATCAAAAACTGGAAAGTAGAATTGATCCTGAACACCAAAGACCGAGATCTGTGACGGCGCATGAACGCCTACTTCAGCTAGCACGGCACTAGATGACGATGAGCCCTATATACCCAATACGCCCTATATACACAATACGCCTAAAGGCGTAGAAGAGCTTTGCTTTACACAGTTTTTGTCTTCACTATTTGCTGAGGATGAACATGTGGGGCATTGCTCTCTGACCCCCACCCCTTCCATTTTGTCAGTAGCTTTAGACTGTTCTAAATCTTCACGAAGTCAAATATATTTCGTCATGGTCAGTAATTGACCACTACCTACCATTAGAAATGTCAAAGGTTCAGTATATACACATGGCGCAGTAACTTGGACTATAAACACGTAGTTATCCAGTTTGTCAACTTGATGACCTGGAGACATAGATATACAAAAATAATAAGCAGTTACTGAAGGACACACAAACAATCAAATACAGAGATTTAAAAAACCTCTTCAAATGAAATGTGAGTTGTTAAAAAAAAAAAAAAACATGTAGTATTTTGAATGGACCGGCTGGCAGAACGGTTAGGGATGTCGGTCTTTTTTGTGAGCGACTCAGACTTGGATCATCAGTCAGGTCAGGAATTTTTTCTTCTGTGGCGGGGATATAGATGCTAGCCTCTAGAGTTCGTGGTGACTTCATTACACATGCGGCCCTAAATCATCAGCTAAAAGCCACTCCCCCCCCCCCCCAACCCCTATCTCCGTTAACGGGGTAAATAGGTTGGTTGCGTATCCTTTACACGGCGTTGCAGAACCAAACCCAACAGTCTCTGGCCGTTGTGTGTTTTTTCTAGGCAAATTTACGTCCAGTATTTTGCCATTGCCTACTGGACGGTCGGCTTCCTAGATACCACTGTCGAAACCAACGCAAGTCGCATGGCCCGCAGCTGGGATCGAACCGGGCATCTCGGCATTACAAAGCGCTTGCATCGACTTAGCCACAGAGCCGACAACGTAGTAAATAGTGGCAGTAAAAAGTAGATTTGGTAGACGGAATAAGGGGTGATCGCTACAATGTTTCTCTAATATTTTGTCTCTCCACGGGTTATGCAACTTCTCGGATAACGGTTCATCTATTTTTTGATGTTAACCTCCCACTTGTACATACATACATAAAAACCCGTTTTCCGCGCTGTCGCGCGGATTGGACTTAGAGGGCTAGACCAGTATTTTATAGACTAATCGGCACTTGGTCTAGGTGAGGAGGTCAAGGTCACGCGGTGACCGATAACTTTACCTGGTACCCATCTAAGGATGGCTTGACCTGGGAGTCAAAGTTTATCTTATCGTTAATATAGAATAAGTCCAATCCAATCAGTGTCAAAAGAAATGCAGTAATTAGGTAATTAAGTAATTAATAAAATATCACGCTTGTTACCTTATGCCTTCAGGTTTCTCACATACCACTCCCGCACAAGGCAAATAAGCTACAGAAAGCTGTTTTTCCATTTAAAAAGCTGGCCCATCCCAGGTTATGGAGTAGTGACGTAGATAGCTCACCATAAGTGAAGTCTTGTTTTGACTTGGGTGGCACAGCGGTTCTCAGACTGTTGAACGCGAAGCTCAGTCGATTCACTTTCTAAATGTCAGACTGTTTTATGTTAAATCCAAAAAAAAAAAAAAAAAAATTATTGTTTTAAACTTTATTAATAGGTGCGTCTAAAAATCATCATCATCATCATCATCTTCTTCTTCTTCTTTTTCTTCTTCTTCTTCTTCTTCTTCTTCTTCTTCTTCTTCTTCTTCTTCTTCTTCTTCTTCTTCTTCTTCTTCTTCTTTCTTCTTCTTCTTCTTCTTCTTCTTCTTCTTCTTCTTCTTCTTCTTCTTCTTCATCTTCTTCTTCTTCTTCTTCTTCTTCTTCTTCTTCTTCTTCTTCTTCTTCTTCTTCTTCTTCTTCTTCTTCTTCTTCTTCTTCTTCTTCTTCTTCTTCTTCTTCTTCTTCTTCTTCTTCTTCTTCTTCTTCTTCTTCTTCTTCTTCTTCTTCTTCTTCTTCTTCTTCTTCTTCTTCTTCTTCTTCTTCTTCTTCTTCTTCTTCTTCTTCTTCTTCTTCTTCTTCTTCTTCTTCTTCTTCTGCTTCAATAGTAAGGAGAAGCGCTGTGTTGTGGTTTACAGCTAGACTGCAATAGTTGCGCTATCATATCCTATTCCAATCACTCTTCGAAATTATTCGCCATTTGCTTCTTCTAGGTGTTCACCGTCTGTAAACCCTGGCAGAAAGTTCTAGTTGTTTGTCCAAAATTCAACTTTAGTCTTGTTCCAGTACCTGTGTATTGTGTGTACATCTAACTTATCCATATGCAGATTACTGGCTCCTTGCCTCTCAGACAAAATGCGCTCTGACTTCGAAGCAATCCCCCAGCTAGTCGACTATTAGGACATGCTTGCTGGGGAGGCAGTGGGTGTGTTTTTGTTTCACTCACCATAGGCTCCCAGAACCCAAACGAGGCAATCGCCATTACAGTATACTTGTTAGGGAACACTGAGTCCTCCCCCCCCCCCCCCCTTTTCGCCCCAACAGATTACTGAGTCCCCGAAAAAAAAAGAGAAATAAGTAATTCCAGGAGAATTGAAAAATGATTCTTCTGATTCATTCACCTGTCAGTGTTTGAATCTATTCCAACTGGGGTCACAAACAGGATGGTGTGACTGATGTCTTTACTGGTACCCCATTGTCTGTCTTGTATGGTCGCTCACGTAGGACACATTTCTTCTTTCTGGCTCGCAATGTCTGGACAGTAAAGCGTGCTCGGCTTTTCCACTGAAGTAATACCAAGGTAACAGTAAAGTAACAGTAAAGTAACAGTAAAAGTAACCCTGAAGTAACACTAAATAACAATAAAATAACACTAAAGTAAAAGTAAAGTAACTGTATAGTCAACAGCCGTTTAGAAGCCACTAACGCATTAGGCAGATGCTCTTCTTCTTCAGTTCCTCTTTCACCACGTCAGGTATTGAGGTAGGTGAAGGATTCTACTTCTTGGTCCTCTGGCTGCCTCCACCGTAGTAACATCGTTCTGTTGCCGAGTTTCTCTCATGTTATCTTTCCAACTTGTTCTTGGTCTATCTATACCTATCTCTTCTTTTGGTGCATACATTGTTTGGTATGACGTCAGAGGATAAACTCTCTAGATGGGTTTTCTGATTTCACTGTGAGGCTAGGTCTTTGTCTTCTTCTTTCTTCTTTTGTCGTCTCACTGATACCAAGTTGTTGCACAGAGTCTTGATTTTCTGTATTTGTCTTACGTTTCTCGGGTGGCTTATGTGATGGATTTGTTCATCTTTTTGCAGGTTTCAGCGTCACCATTACCAAACTCTTTCTTTGCTTCCTCTTGCCTTTCTCCTAGATGTTCTGTTGTAAAATGTCTCATATGCAGTTTGGTCTAGCTGCATTCTCACTAGATGGTTGAACCATTTCATTCTTTGTCAGTCAATATAGTGCAGACATGGTCTTATTCCAGCTTTTTCTCTAATGCTGGTATTCGTAACACTGTCTCTTCTTGTGTTGTAAATGGCCTTGGGGAGACAGCGCATTCCACAGGTAGTTATTTTTTCTCTTCTAGTGTCCTTTTCACTGAAGGCTAGATAGAAGCAAGGAAATTATTATTATTATTATTATTATTATTATTATTATTATTATTATTATTATTATTATTATTATTATTAGTATTATTATTATTATTATTATTATTTTATTATTATTATTATTTTTATTATTATTTTTATTTCGAAAACCAATCGTTACAAATTCGAACCAAAGACCTTCGAAATTTCAGGCAACATCACGTCATTACGCAACTACCCCTTCCCCGAAATTCTTGGATGTAATCCCTTGGATGGTATATATTTTTTTTTTTTACTTTTTCGAGATATGTTGGTTTCATGCAGCTAATGTTTGAGTTGGAAATTTTAAAACATTTATAGGAGTAAATTAAACTTTAACAACCTATCTCGCCGATAGAAGAGATTCGGAAAATTATAATATTTTTGGACTAGGCAAATGAAGAAGCAACATCCTAGATGTTCCCCCTTGTGAGTTCTAGGAGCCCCATTAGGGGAGGGGGAGGAAATATAGATACACTGCCCCCCCCTCCCCCATAATAAGCATGTCGTAGGAAGCAACTAAGTTACAGGAATTTCCTTTCCTTTAAATTCGGAGTGCACCTATCTAAGATGCGAGGGACCAAGAGTCTGCATACAAGTAAACCACATTGGTGAAAACTGATCTGCACTCACAATTTACCTTGTGGATCAAGAAAGAAGGACGTAATTGGACGAACAGTCAGCAATTTCCCTCTGGCGAAGGCTAGGAAGTAGAACACGTGACCTCTAGAGGGTGAGATGACGTCGTATACCATTTAACCACTTTTGCACGAACCGCCGCCACCGCCTCCTCCTTACCCTCCCCACCCCTTACACACACGCACATAAGTAACCCATAAGTGCTCTGTTCTTTTTCTAACTCAAGCCTGAGTCAGAAGAATCTCAGCGCAGTGCACAAACTCTGTTGCACCAGCGAGGATCCTGAAATAATTTTTTGGGGTAGAATTTTAACTCCAAATTGTTTGCCCGGGTAGCGCCGTAGGCTACTCTTTTTGATTTCCAACTGCCAATGGATTTGTTACGTGCGCAACAATACACACGGGCATCCGATCTCACTGCCCAAAGACCTGGGGAAAATACTAGAAGTCCAAGTCACGTGAATAAACCCTAGCTCTTACCGGGGAGTGAACCCGGAACCTCTAGCACTCGAGGCGAACACCAATCATTAAGACCAGTTCTTTCACCCCCAACCCCCTCATCCTTTAAAGATGGATTATTTCTGCTTACATACTTATATATGATATTCATTTGAAATTATACATAATAGCAGCGGATATTATTTTACCAGATGTGTGCTTATATAATAATGTAATAAAATGTAATGTTTTCGTAATGATTTATAATAATAGCGGGTAGTAATTTAAGAGATGTTTAATGTTGAAGTTCGTTTTTGTATTTTTTTTTTTTCATTCGCCCTGTAAAGGGCGTTTGACACCCCTATGTTTACAACTTAGCGGCGATATCTGTGTCTTTCGAATCTACACATTAGACTAAAGAAAGCTCCTAGCCTTTCACGGTATGTATGTTAGGAGAAAGGGGTCAGTCTCCCATCCATGTTCCTGTTTTTCCCCCTCCTGTGGATTCCGGGACTCACACATGTAATCTCTTATAATAAAATTACATTGCTGATTAATCTTTAAAAAAAAAAAACTGCTACTTTCAGAGAATGAGCACCGTAAAAACGATTTACACGTTGTGAAAAGTTACCAGAGTATGCACCGTAAAAACGATTTACACGCTGTAAAAAGCTACCAGAGTATGCACCGTAAGAACGATTTACACGTTGCGAAAAGTAACCAGAGTATGCACCGTAAGAACGATTTACACGTTGTGAAAAATAACCAGAGTATGCACCGTAAGAACGATTTACACGTTGTGAGAAGTAATCAGAGTATGCACCGTAAGAACAATTTACACGTTGTGAAAATTAACCAGAGTATACACCGTAAAAACGATTTACACGTTGTGAAAAGTAACCAGAGTATGCACCGTAAGAACGATTTACACTTTGTGAAAATAAACCAGAGTGCACTGACAGAACAATTTACACGTTGTGAAAAGTAACCAGAGTAAGCACCTTAAGAACGATTTGCACGTTGTGAAAAGTAACTAGAGTGCACAGTAAGAACGATTTACATGTTGTGGTAAGTAACTAGAGTGCACCGTAAGAACGATTTACACGTTGTGAAAATAAACCAGAGTATGCACCGTAAGAACGATGCATACGTTGTGAAAAGAAACCAGAGTGCACCGTAAGAACGATTTGCACGTTGTGAAAAGAAACCAGAGTATGCACCGTAAGCGGAACCACTTAATAAATACTGCAACACGCTGGCGGATCCACCGTGTTTGTCCATACATTTAATCGTAAGTGATGGTAACTCGACCTTTTGTTTGTTTACATCACGTGAGACGTAGAAAATGTGCGTTTATATCCAAATATACGGTAATGTCTGCTTGTTAAACATGTAGATAGTGTGAACTCTTATTTTTTTTTTGGCGAATGTGTAACATATATTACAGTATTACATTTACTATTGCCTCCCTTAGTAAAGAAAAGTACAGGTCAGAATATTTTATTTATGCCGTTGAATTTTGATTCGACATCCTTGTTTGTCAACAAGCTAATTGGTTTTCAAATAGAGCACGATTCAAAATGGCTATAACATGTTTGAAAATAAACTATGTGGTCTATAGAGATTTTATGAATTGTGAAATGCTGAAATTTCAGGAAGGTTACAGTAACGACACAGAGCTAGAACAGTTGACCTTGACAGACAGCAATAATTACATTCGTAGATGACACATTTGATCCAGTAAGCGGATCAATGATTTTAATTTGCAGTACTCACAAGGCTGTATGTAGTCTGGGACCATACTGAAACGAAGTACAGCATATTGCTTGTAGCTGCAATACGGTGAGTGGTTTAGTCACTGGTGTCTATGATAACCTTTTTGTTGATTTATGTTCATCTACGATAGCTAGCTGCATTTTCGTTTCTTTGCTTTCCTGCGCGGTGTGTAGCAGCCGTGTTATTTAGTTTGTCTGCGACAGGCAGCAAGCTTATTGTTTATTTTCATTTACGATATCTACAAGTCATAACCTTTCTGTTTACTTTCATCTACGATAAGTGACAACACTATTGTTTACTTTCATCTACAAGTGACAACCTTATTGTTTACTTTCATCTACGATAAGTGACAACCTTATGGTTTACTTTTATCTACGATAAGTGACAACCTTATTGATTACTTTCATCTACGATAAGTGACAACCTTATTGTTAACTTTCATCTACGATAAGTGACAACCTCACTGTTTACTTTCATCTACGATAAGTGACAACCTTACTGTTTACTTTAATCTACAATAAGTGACAACCTTTTGTTTACTTTCATCAACGATAACTGACGACCTTATTGTTTACTTTCATCTACGATAGATGAGAACCTTACTGTTTACTTTTATCTAATATAGATGACAACCTTACTGTTTACTTTAATCTACCATAGGTTACAGTCTTACAGTTTACTTTCATTTACGATAAGTGACAAACTTATTGTTTACTTTTGTCTACGATAAGTGACGACCTTATTGTTTACTTTCATTTACGATAAGTGACAGCCTTATTGTTTACTCTCACCTACGATAAGTGACAGCCTTATTGTTTACTTTCACCTGCATTAAGTGACAACCTTATTGTTTACTTTCACCTACGATAAGTGACAGCCTTATTGTTTACTCTCACCTACATTAAGTGACAATCTTATTGTTTACTTTAACCTACATTAAGTGACAACCTTAATGTGTTTACTTTCATCTACGATAAATGACAATCTTATTGTTTACTATGTCCACGAAAAGTGACAACCTTTTGTTTACTTACATCAACTATAAATGACAGCCTTACTGTTTACTTTCATCTACGATAAGTTACAACCTTACTGTTTACTTTCATCTACGATAAAGTGACAACCTTATTGTTTACTTTCATCTACGATAGGTAGCAAACTCGTTATTTAGTTACTTTCATCTACAATAGGAAACACATCCGGTTTCAGCAAATCCCTAATTATTTGGCTTTTAAGAAATCCTGTAAAGGAGCAGTGGGTATATTACACACACACATACGCGCACATACACACCTACACACAGGCAAACACGTGTGCGCACACACACCCACACCCACACACCACACACGCGCACGCGTGCACACACACACCCACACACACACACACCTCTCCCTTTCCGTCTATGGGAACCACGCAACCCATACAGATGCACGGGTGTGTTTTGTTTCTTTCTTTCATTTACAATATCATAGTCTGCAGTGTGTAATTGTGTTATTCTTCTCAATTAGTCTTTTTTGAGAGAAACGAACCACGTTTTTTGTTTTTTCCGCTGTTTACATACATTGCTGTTCTCTTTTGCTGCGTTTCCAGAAATGTCTGTTGCTTTAGACATTACTGTCACAATTACCATCATCGTCACCGTCACAGTATCCCGTTCCTCTCATACACCATCGTTTCAGTGTAAATCATGAACGGAAGGATTGTGCCTGTTTGCTTCGTATATGGGTGCTCTACAGGAACTCTGTTCATTCCGTTTTCTCCTTTTACATAGTTGGGATCAGGCAGTCTCTCTCTCTCTCTCTCTCTCTCTCTCTCTCTCTCTCTCTCTCTCTCTCTCTCTCTCTCTCTCGTGGATGATAGCGAAACACAGTAGTCTGTCAACAACCCCCAGAACATATAGATCAATACCTGAACACCACCACTCTCTCTCGGCACTGAGTTGTCATTATGTAGCCACTCCTGAACTCTACCCAATCCCAACACTTCCAGTTACTGTACAGTAAAGCCATTGTTGTCATTTCCTTGATATTGTTGGTAGGTAGGTAGGTTCTTTGCTGGAAAAAAATCTTCACGTTTAACCAGCTTCCCAGAAGGGGGAGCTTTAGGTTATAATTGTGACTAGGTTATGTGCGCCATATAAAATGGCTATTAGCATTGCACGCAACCACGAGTCATGAAAAAGACTCCTGATGTGTTGATGCCCTCAATGAAGACAGACACATATACTGTTCCGACCGGCGACGAAGTCGTCTACCGGCGATCCAGTTAGCGACCCGGTCGCCGATGATGGATAATGTTCGTGCACAGGGCTATGCTTTTTATTTTTACATTAGGTTACTGATCTGCCAAACCGGCGGGGAGACAATTCTATTGCTCGAAGAAATAGATATCACAGTTATAATAAATTATTAGCCACCATTACCTGATCGCCGATTACTGATTTGAGGATCAACATCATAACATACTGGGTACACACAGAGAGGCTCCGTTTCCCCAAGCAAATGTCTAATGGTTTCAATGCTGACTGTTCTAGTTACACACTGGTTATATACACGAGGCACTTCCACTCTTTCAGGATCAACACGTAATTCCAAATTCACTAAATCTTACACATGGTATTTCATCTGACATTGTAATTCCATCAACATTAATTTATAATTGGTACTTTTAATGACTCTACAGTCAAATATGAGCGTTATTGTAGTTATCGCCTCTATAGCCAATTTATCATCAAGGAAGATTGGCTAATAAACAGCATCCTGTCTCGGAAGCTGAAATATTTTGGTAATATCAAGCGCTACGACGAATTGGGGGGAAAAATAGCAGAGGGCATGGTACCAGGAAGGAGGGGTATGGGGCCGACTAACACGAAGATGGGCATAGGCTATATAAGTGACTTCTTGAGTATGAAAGTACATGAGGCGGGCGATCTGGCAAAAGTTTCTTTCAGGCAGACCGTGATGTTCGACGTTCTGCAAAGGACCTGCTACATGATGATGATGATGATGATGATGAGCCTGTATATCTTTCCGTTCATTCCTTAGTATTCCTGCATGTCATGAACAGTGTATTCTCATCAGTCTCTGTAGTGTTCTGTATTCTAATACACCAGACTTTATTCGATTATATGTTTGTATAAACGCTGTTGTCCTTAACGGTTTTTTTTTTTTTTTTGTTTTTGTTCTGTTCCTCGGCATTCTGAACCCTTGCGATTGATTGCTCCAAATATCACCCGCCTTCATTAATCTCTGTGGTTTCCCTTTTCATTCCAGTTGGGGACACCAATCGTTTGTAGGTGTCTCTGAATATTATCTCTCAATCAACTTCTTGGTCTGCTTCGTGGCTTACGACCATTTAACTGTTTCGTCAGACAGTCTTTGCATTTCTTTTATCTAACATTCTCTCAGTACTCCTCAGTCATTTCACTCTGTTAGTACTCGAAATGCCAGTGATCACTGGTGATTTAAATGTATTGTGAATGTTGTTGTTGCTTCTCATTCTTCGTTCCCCGCTGTGTGTATCTTTAATGGGTCGTCAACGCTGTTATGTACTTTGATATATAATAAGAAGAGCCCCACAGGGGAGCATGCACAGCAGGGGTCTACCGTCATCAACAGAAAGATCCTTCGTCGACTATTGTTTCGGCCCATTACTTCCTATACAATCTCGGAAGGTGGGCCCGACCTGGTTCATGACTCCAGGCCTCGATCTTCTCCTGCTGCACTCTGTCGTATTCTCAGACAGGGACAAGACGATATGGTGACTTTGCAGCAGGGGTTGTGGAATTGGTGTTCTATTGTCGCTGCGGTGGCAAATTAGATCAGTCGGCTACCTTAACGACCAGAGTGACAAGTTAACTAACGGTTGGTTCATCGAACAGGTGTTAGACTTTGGCATTTGGCAGAGAGACATTGGCAGACATTAATCGGACATGTGAGCTTTTAAGTGATAAGAGGCCACTTTCCTTTAGGGAATCAGACCAGTCTTCCGAGGCCCATCACACACGTCGTTCCGGTGCGTCCAGAGCCAGCTCGAAGCGGTTTCAACAGCTTCGCCCAGTTTTTTTTAGTGACCGTTTACGCTAGTTTCCTCGCAAGCCCTACTTTAGCACATTGTGTGAGGAAGTGGAAATAAGACCTCTTGCGCCTACTTCGACGGTGAAGATTTTAACTGTGTAAGCTTCGTCTCTCCTCAGACAGGGCACGAGCTCACAGTTTTCGAGCTTGTACAGGTGATATTTCTCTAACCGCGGCTTGTTTAGCACGGCATCTCTATTAGGACGAGCTGACGTTTTTCCGTAGAGTGCAGAACTTTGTCTGGTCTCGGGCCGGTCTTCCGGATTGACTCTGGGTACTTTTTAAAACCAGGCAGGTCGACAGCCAGTAACCAGTTCCTCGCACAGTCAAGTAATAATGGAGCGTAGGCGACCTTGTTGACTTTACCTTTAGAAATTGCCTAGCCTTGAGGACGCGCATGAGGGCGATGAATGGACTGGCCCTTTCGTTGGCCCTCATCCTGGCCGGTCCACAGTGTCCGCTAGCTCTGTCAGGACTTTGTTGTGGCGCCAAGTATATCGTCCTGGCCTAGGGCTTTCCTGAACGCGGACAATACGTGCTCAAGCGTCTGCTTAGCTGTACAAAGTGGACATGTCAGGTCGGTGGTTGCAGACAACTTAGCCATGTTGGCGCCAGAGGGTAATACATCATAAAAGTTAGTTGCGTATCCTTTACAGGGCGTTGCAGAACCAACCGTAACAGGCCCAGGCTGTTATGTCCAGTAGTTTGCCAAATCCTGGACGGTCGGCTTTCTTGATACCACTGTCGAAACCAACGCAAGGCGCATTGCCCGCAACTGGGATTGAATCCGGCTTCCTGGCATTTCGAAGCGAAGCGTTCGCATCGACTTAGCCACAGTGCCGACAATACATCATGAGCAGATCTTATAACATAGCACAGCCGCAAAGGGGGGGGGGGGCATTCTCTAGATATCACCCCATGTAAGCTTTTGTGGTAAGGCGCTGCCCTTGATGCGACTGCTGGACTGCTTTCTGGACCCGAGTCTCGTTTTCGGTGTCCATTTTTTGCTGAATCACCATGTTTCTGCGATTTTGGCTGAGGCTTTGGACCACCAACTGACTTTTCCATGCCCTAGATCATGTCGGTCGGTTTGTGTGTAACTTATGCCTTCCTTCAATTTCAGTGCTTCTTTAGCAGATTCTATCGCATCAAGGACCTTCCATTTCGTACCTGTCTTTAGATCGGGCTAGACAGCTGCCACCGTGGGGTCTAAAGATATTATTATTGATATATTATTACATGTGACGTATTCTACCCTCTCCTACATTATATTTGTGAGAACTGGATTGTCTGACTACTCCATTCTGTACTCTAATGCAGCCACATTTCTTTCCAACTTGGAAATCCATTATTCCGCTCACTCTGGGTTTTCCCAAATAGTACTTTCCAAGTTATTAGCCAAGATTCAGCTCATTCAGCTGTGACATAAGATCGATCTGTTATTTCAAGTGTATTTAAATTGAGCTACGCCGCGGCATGCTGTTTGAAATAAATAACTGCACGTGAAATGTAAAGTCGAAGCTTAAAAGCAACGGAATGTAAATACAAACTGAACGCCACTGAACAAGTCTGTGTCCACAAAGGCGAGAAAGTTAAAATTAGCAATAAAGTATTGGTCTTCGATCGTCATCTCCTTACTAAATATGTTTTCCTTAAAAAAAAAAAAAAAGCCTTTGCTCATAACAAAGTGTAGGGGAAAGGTGCCAGCGTTTAACCCAGGGTGTCTATCACAGCTGAAAAAATGATGCCTAATAAAAGTGCCGATGCTGTGTACAATTGCAGAGCCGAAAAAAAAAAAAAAACTTGTATCATTATTAACTATTATCATCATCATTAATTTCCGCTTCAGCCTTTCAGCGTTGTGGAGAGGATACTTTGTGATCCATTGCTTGATGAACAGCATTGACTATTGTCATTCCGTGTCGGTGTTGAAGCTTTTCAATATCACCACTTCAAATTCTCCTAGGGCGGCCTCTTTTGTCACTTTAGATCTTTTCATGTAAAGCGCCTGTGTCAACCAAAAATATCATCCGTAATTTTAATTCAGATTGTTCGCTGTCTTCAGAAATTGGCTACAGCGTATTGTGTTGTGAAGTCCCAATTCTTCCAATGTACCACTCTTGTTCCACTGAGCGAAACCACCAAACGGTTAAAAAATAAACATTTGCCTCACAAACCTTTATCATCTATACCATTGTCATCATTAATACTATCATCAGTATTATGTCGACGTCGAACTGATAATATAGCGCGTTTACAAATTCGTGCCGTTGCTTTTTCGATTTCTCGGTAATAGCATATTATGAGAACGTGATTTTTTTTTTTTTTACATAGGCTCATAATTTCATCTCGACGTTAATTTGTGTATAGATTTCCAGGCGGTATCGAAATAGACGTTTTCTTTGTTATTTTTATTACCTGTATGAGTTAAGTTGGATAACAAAACATAGTTTGTAGAACCGACGTGAATTACTCTAACCCTAACCACATAAGTTGCGCCTTCACAACTTGTGGCGAAACTTGGAAACGATTCAGCACACTCATTTTAAAGTGTTATGCGACATTTTCAGTGCCACATCTGTCATCTTATTCAGAATGTACGTAAACTAAAAGACACATGTTTTTGTGAAATATCGAATGGTTACATGTGAACTTTGTGCTGTATAACTCTTGAAGTAAAACACAGTAAGGAACATTATGCACTCATACACCTCGAATATGCACAAATGCCTTCTAATCACTTGTGGAAGGAAAATGTGACATAACGTTAAGAGTGATGTAAATATTAATATATAATTTCATCCATTTATATTCAACTACAGTTAAGATATACTTTCTTTTAAAATAACGGCACCAATTTGTAAACCCACTATAGTTTAGTTATCAGCTACTTAAGTCTATAAGTGCCCAGCAATGTATTTTAGTTTTCTTGGACATTTTATTAATTTCCTCAAACTATTCCTCTTTTAGGTTAATCACCATACATCAGTAGTTATATCCTCATATTAGTACGATAGAACCTTGTTAACACGAATTCGGAGGTACCGAAAACAAAAATAAAGAGTGTGGATTAAAAATTCGCTCTAACCGGAACATAGTATTGCACGCCTGCTGGGACCAACCTATTGTTCATGTTAACCAAAGGTTATTCTTAAGCTGTTGGCATTATTAAGGCTTTGTTGTATGAATTCAACTTATTACACCTAATAAATTGTTACTGTAAAGTACACAGGGTTTCAAATGAAAATACCGCAGTTGAATTATATGGTTACAGAAGTCGTCCCCTCGTCGGATGTAATTTTTGTTGTTGTTTGAAGCCCCACCCTGGCTTCTGCCAAGAGCCTGAATATAGCCGGGCCATAAATATGGCCTAGCAATAGATATGGCCTAACGGCTGAAAGGTGTTTCTGGGACATCTCCACGTGATGGTACTTCTGTATCGCAGGGTGTTTATCGCTTGTGTGATGTTATGGTGGGGTACAATTACCCACCTACCCTTCAGGTGAAGTGCCAAGTGTCTAGAAACGAAAGAAGGGAACAAAAAATCTTTTTCACGTCAGTGGTTCATCATGTTAAATGTTGTAAAGTAATTATTTAAATGACCTATTCCCACGTCTTCAGGTGTATTGGGCTAGATGTATATTTTGTAGACCAGTCGGCACTTGGTGGGTGACTCTACCTGGTACCCATTTATGGCTGGGTTGACCTTGATTGACCAGATAGTTGATAGACCGATAATTTATAGACGACTCGACGTTCGATGAGTGACTTTGTCAGATCCTACGGCTTTTATTTCCAAAGAAATTTCCTTAAATTAATCAAATGCTGCTTTTAAATTGGGAGCCTACGTTGATTAAAAAATAACAAATTCATCTCAGTGCCGATTCAAATTGTAGACAATTTTGATAATGCAAAAAGACAAACCTCCCTAAAATATGTAAATAAATTAAATGCAAAATTGATCTCTCTCTCTCTCTCTCTCTCTCTCTCTCTCTCTTGCTGTCTCTCTCTCTTGCTTTCTCTCTCTCTCTCTCTCTCTCTCTCTCTCTCTCTCTCTCTCTCTCTCTCTCTCTGTGTTACTGATGATAATTTTTCATAAACAAATGACACTCTATTAGTGATATGATCAACATCAGACCATCTCATTTTTTTCCGATGATATTTCCAATACCCGAATTATGATGCTTCGATCTGGGAATTCCTTCCTTTCCAAATTGGAACCCAGGAACCCCTGGCTGTCAGGCAATCGCCTAGCCACTGCTCTACTCCAGCTTCTAACCAGACACCAGAACTGATTCCAGTTTCAGCTGGTTTGGGCTATCTATTTAGCCCTCAAGTTTAGCAGTTTTCCAATGCCTAACTTTTACATCAGAAATTGAATTATTCTTAAACGGCGTGTGACCTTGGTTATCTTTCCTTGTCGTCTGATTTCTCTAATGCTTATCACCTTCATGTTAAATATACCCCCCACTGAAATGTTGCCGAACTGTCAGAGATCTTCTCTCTCTTGGTCCTCGCCTGCCTATCCTCTCTTCAAACATCCCTGGTGCCGTGATGTACTTCAGTTTTTTTTTCCCTTTTTCAAAGCCAACTATTTTAATAATAATCATTATCAGGTACCTTGCCGACTGGCATGGGCGATTATGCCTCTCGCCAATCTGCGATCTGCAGCTGCCTGAATCAGTTCGTGTGTTGACAACGCCCTACTTATCGTGAAAAAAAAATCTTTTAAGAATCTTCACGCCTTGTCTTCCTCTGTCTTTCTTTCCAGTGGTCCCAACATGGTCCAGTTTGTCTCAAGAGTCTCTTTCTGATGTTTCTGGTTAGTTTTCTTCGAGCTCTCGCCTCATTCAAAACATCAGAGTTGCTTGTGCGTGTGAGTGTGTGTGAGCGTGTGCGCGCGCGTGCGCGCGTGTGTGTGCGTGCGCGTGTGTGTGCGTGCGTTTGTGTGTGTGTGTGTATGGCGGGGGGGGGGGGGGGGGGGAAGGGGGCTTTCCGAGAAATTCTAAGGATTCTTCTGTAAAATCATATCTACGAGGCCTCAAGAAATGTTTTGATCGCTTGTTAAGGTGTCCAAGATTCGCAGATATATGTTTAAACTGGCTCTATATAGCATGCGAGAATTCTTTTCCTAACCTTCAATGACGTGGAATTATTGCATAAAATGTTCTTCATTTTGTGGATGGCAGGTTTGGCTTGTCCTATTCTGTTCTCTTTGTCTGTGATACATTTTCTGCCGGATGTTATCCATCTTCTTAGGTACTTTTCGTACTTGTCCTAAAATAACGCCTTTGACTTTTATCATACATTTAGGTACTGCTCTTTTCTTGGAAATCACTATTACTTCTGTCTTACCATTATTCAGACTGTATTTATAAATCCCTGAATGAATAATCACAAAAAAGGCACCAAATGATTCAGTTGGTATTACATTGAATTTGGTCCAAGGACAGGTTCCCAAAGTATCAAGAGTTACCTACGAAGACGACAATAACAGTAACAATAACAAAGCAAAATCTAATAACTCATATATACGGTGTTGGGTCCTGATTTGTCTGTGTCTGAACGAAATACGATGACCTTCGTTTTCCCATATCAGCCTATCAGCCTCTTCTCGTCCCCATAATATGGGTTTGTGCTGACTCAGTGCAACACAGATAGAAATAAAAAAAAATCGCTAGTGTTAAATATTGAACTGAATGTGTTGATCGGTTGGCAGTGTATCCTCTGAAAAACTGTGTGCTTGAACTTTCATCTTGAGATAGAAGATGTGGGGGGGGGGGGGGAAGGGGGGTGGATTCTCCCCTTGTAAACTAGTTAAGAAATTTCCCTCTGTTGGTGATACAAATACTAGTACCTTGACATCACAAATTATCATCACCACTATTTTTATCATGGTCGTCATGGCTTATGTTCTAGGCAAGGCCATTCCAGTAAGGAAACGCTGTTTAAATTCTGAAGCAACGACATCGAAGTCGCCCACGCCAGTGGTATCTAATTAGCTAATATCCGTGGACCCGTTTTTTTTTTTTTTTGTGTTGCTTTTTTGTAGTTTTTTTCTTTCTTTCTTTTTCTTCGCAGGTCTGCCACGGCATCATTGAACCTTAACATTTGTTCCGTGGAATCCGGCATACGTTTAATTTAATTATTTCTACTAACATATAATTATAACACGTCTGTTATTTTTTGGACCTGACAGTAGACCCATCCCCATAATATTATTCAACAAAACGACAGGCACGTATAATTAATTTACCACAATTTAATTTTATATCTACTTATAATTAAAAAAAAAAAAAAACGTGTAACATGAGCAAGGCAGTACATACAATGCAGCTCATTGGCTGGGAATGAGGATTACCTCTCGTTATACTTGTTTGTTCTTATTCTTCAGCGAACAACGACAACAGCTCTATTTAATTATACAGTTTTTATTTTTAGCTTACTGTAAATTTAGTCTAAGCAACATGTCAAGAACATAGAATATGATCAGAACTTATTTGTAGCATTTGTAGACCAGGAGAAATCTTTCGACAGGGTCGATAGACAAAAATTATGGAAAGTAATGGCTCGATATGGAGTAAGTGAACATCTCATTGAAGTTTGCAAAAGCTTATATATCGATTGTAGAAGCGTAGTTAAAATACATTAGGGAACATCTTAACCATTCAAAGTAACATATGGAGTAATACAGGGATCTGTCTTATCACCGCTCCTGTTTATCACCTACATTGAGAGTATAAGCAAGGATGCCAGGCCCAGGAATGAAAATAATAGTAATAACGAATTACTCTTTGCTGATGACCAGGTCTTGATTGCAGATACATCCATGAATTAGCAACAGCATCTCACATCCATGAATGAAGAATGTAAATAAATAATATGAGAATCAACATTAAAAAAAGTTATGTCAAAAGGAAGAAAGAAGCAGGTTCTAAACATAGCATTAGTGTATACATATATTAAACGGGCATCTGAGTTTGAATATCTTGGAACAAAATTCAATAAAAATGGCTTATTGAAGGAAGTAATTGACATCCGATGCAGTAAAGCAGTTCAAGTATTGGGACAGTTGTCCCCCCCCCCTTTCTCTTTTAACAACATAAGCCAATACCAATGCCAGATGTGGTAACTCTCTCACACACACACACACACACACACACACACACACACACACACACACACAAGTAGTAACCATGGAAATGAGGTGTCTGAGAAAGACTGTTTGGAGTGACCAGAGGAGATCAAATCAGGAATGAAGTCATACGAGATAAAGTCGGCACAGAACCAATTATAAAATACATTAAAAGAAAGCAAATCAAATGGGTTGCCCACTTGGAGAGAATGCTATACCATACAAGGCAAAAATACAAAGAGGAGAACAAACGAACTTTATTTTCAAAGTGTTAAAATTGGGCACGCAGGTCCGTCTTACATTCGGCCCTTCCAGTCAACCATCTTTCGCACAGCAGTTGTGTTTTACTAATAAAGCATGTTATGATCATATGATGATATGCATATTATGAATATTATAAAGGAACACAAAAGCATGAGTTGTAAAGTGCATTCAAAAACCCGCGTGTGCATACACATACCCATATACATACATACACCCACATACACACGCTCACTCACTCACTTACACACACATACATACATGCATGCATACATTACATACATGCAGGCATACATACATACACACATACATACAAACATACATACAGACATACACACATACATACGGGCATACACACATACATATACACAAACATACATACATACATACAGACATACAGGCATACATACAGGCATACATGCATACATATATACATACATACAAACATACAAACATACAGTCATAAATACAGGCATACATACAGTCATGCATGGAGACACACACATGCACACACGGACACTCCCACAGACAAACACACCCACAGAGACACACACACTCACTTAGACAAAAATACAGTCACACACATAGTCACTTACAGATAAACACACACAGGGAAACTCACAGCAGACATATATACATTCGTGCTCACACACTGACACACACATACACACACATACATACGCAGACAAGCATGCAGACTCATACATACAACCACATAGACACGCACGCAGTCAAACACACACACGATCGGACGAGAAGGATGTTGAACAAGATGTAGACCAAGAACAAAACAACTCATAGTTGATCTACTCCTGTACCAGCGAAAGACCACACAGAATGCCCTTCACAGACTCTTGTGGGTGAAAAAGTGAAGTAAATAGCATACACACGTTTTAAATGCATAAGGCAGCAGTCAAAAGTGCCAATACTAACGTCTAGCACTAGAAATGCAGTTCATCGACGATGGAACACTAACGTCTGGCACTAGAAATGCAGTTAATCGACAATGGAACACTAACGTCTGGCACTAGAAATGCAGTTCATCGACAATGGAACACTAACATCTGGCACTAGAAATGCAGTTCATCGACAATTTAACACTAACGTCTGGCACTAGAAATGCAGTTCATCGACAATGGAACACTAACGTCTGGCACTAGAAATGCAGTTCATCGACAATTTAACACTAACGTCTGGCACTAGAAATGCAGTTCATCGACAATGGAACACTAACGTCTGGCACTAGAAATGCAGTTCATCGACAATTTAACACTAACGTCTGGAACTAGAAACGCAGTTCATTGACAGCGGAACGCTAACGTCTGGCACTAGAAATGTAGTTCATTGACAATAGAACCCTAACGTCTGGCACTAGTTTTTTTCTTCGTTTCCTAAGTATCCAAGCCGCTTTTGTGTAGGTGTGCCGCGAATTTTTTTTTTTCGGGGGTGTCCGATAACGGTGCCGGCAAAAAAAGTTTGAGAAACGCTGTAAGAAGAAGAATAAACTCCACAGGGAATCATGTACGTACAGCAGAAGTCTACCAATCATCAGTAGAAGTGATCGCTCGTGGTGGGCCCACCTGTGTTCATGAAGCTCAGGGTTAATCTGCTCCTTCTGCATGATTTACCGGATGTTCTCCGGCAGGGACATGACGAAATTGGTGACTATGCAAAAGGTATTGTGAGAATGTCGGCTGTGTGGCTAAATCGATGCGAACGCTTCGTAATGCCGGTATGCTTTGCTTTGGTTTTGACTGTGGTATCAAGAAAGCCGACCGTTCAGTAAGCAATGGCAAACTACTGGAAGTAGATTTGCATAGAAAAACCACAAAAATGTTTGAGGAAACGAGCGTTGGGGTTGGTTCTGCAACGTCCTGTAAAGGATACGCAACTAACCAACTGTGAGAATCGAAGTTTATTTATAGTCGCTGCGGTAGCTTATTAGATCAGTCGGCATACCTAGACGACCAAGTGTCGAGCTTACGGTTGGTTTATCGGACACATGTTACACTTGTTGGCAATTGGCAGAGGGACACTGGCAGACAATTCGGACACGATCGATGGACTTAAGGGATAAGACTTTCTTTTCCACTAGACACCCGAACCAGCCACGACGTTACGTTGTGTCCAAAGCCAGCTCGAGGCCCTCTCAGCAGCCTCGCCCAGTTGTTTTAGTGATCGTTTGCGCTCGTTTCCTCGCAAGCCCAATTGCTTAATCACATTGTACATAGAAGTGGAGACAAGACCTCTTGCGCCTACCTCGACCGCGAAGATTCTTACTGTGTATGCTGCGTCTCTCATGGATCCTGGGTGAACCCCGGGAACTTTTCGGGTTTGAACACTGGCAGTGGGCTTCAGCGAATCGCAGCTGGATTTGAAAGCAAGCCTCCTATTAACTGCACGTTTCTGTGAGTTACCCTGTCGGCTAGTCATCCAGAATGAGATTTGGTAATTTCAAGGTGGCAACCCTTTCAGGTAGCCGCCCGAAAGGGAAATGAAGGAACGAGGGTTTATTTTAAAAAAAAAAAAGGATAAGTAAAGGACCCTTTCCACACATGAGGAATATAGTACTAGAGGCACATTTCTTAACAGACCAATGGGGAGTCGAGGAGTTATGTGGTCAGTACCAGCAGACCTAATTAACGTAAAGGAAAGTTTTTATACACACACACATATATACATACATGCATACATACATACAGTACATACATACATCATAACATACATACATAGCATACATACATAACATACATAGCATACATACATACAGAACATACATAATACATACATACATACATACATACATACATACATACATACATACATACATACATACATACATACATACATACATACATACATACATACATACATACATACATACATACATACATACATACATACATACATACATACATACATACATACATACATACATACATACATACATACATACATACATACATACATACATACATACATACATACATACATACATACATACATACATACATACATACATACATACATACATACATACATACATACATACATACATACATACATACATACATACATACATACATACATACATACATACATACATACATACATACATACATACATACATACATACATACATACATACATACATACATACATACATACATACATACATACATACATACATACATACATACATACATACATACATACATACATACATACATACATACATACATACATACATACATACATACACACACACACACACACACACACACACACACACACACACACACACACATACATACACATACATACATACATACATACATACATACATACATACATACATACATACATACATACATACATACATACATACATACATACATACATACATACATACATACATACATACATACATACATACATACATACATACATACATACATACATACATACATACATACATACATACATACATACATACATACATACATACATACATACATACATACATACATACATACACACACACACACACACACACACGTATGTATGTATGTATGTATGTATGTATGTATGTACGTACGTACGTGTGTGTGTGTGTGTGTGTGTGTGTGTGTACGTACGTACGTACGTACGTACATACATACATACATACATACATACATACATACATACATACATACATACATACATACATACATACATACATACATACATACATACATACATACATACATACATACATACATACATACATACATACATACATACATACATACACACACACACACACACACACACACACACACACACACACACACACACACACACACACACACACACACACACACACACACACACACACACACACACACACACACACACACACACACACACACACACACACACACACACACACACACACACACACACACACACACACACACACACACACACACACACACACACACACACACACACACACACACACACACACACACACACATACATACATACATACATACATACATACATACATACATACATACATACATACATACATACATACATACATACATACATACATACATACATACATACATACATACATACATACATACATACATACATACATACATACATACATACATACATACATACATACATACACTCTCATACACACATATACGCGTACACACAATCACACGCATTTGATTTCTCTTAGGACCTCTGTCTGTCTGTCTGTCTGTCTGTCTGTCTGTCTGTCTGTCTGTCTGTCTGTCTGTCTCTCTCTGTCTCTCTCTCTCTCTCTCTCTCTCTCTCTCTCTCTCTCTCTCTCTCTCTCTCTCTCTCTCCCTCTCTCTCTTTCTCACGATTTCTACTACGTTCTAGCTTTCCTTCATTCTCTCATTCTCTCGACCGCATTATTTTAAGAGGGTCACGATTTGTTCGACTTTCTACAAAGCAGTTGTTACATTGTAACAATCTAATTCTAGTGTATTATTTAGAAAGTTCTGCTTCAGGAATTCCCATCGATCGAAACCGTTATCATAATCAGTGTTGCAGGTGGGCAGAAAGCTTGGTGGTTTGCCCACCTCTCACTATTAGCTTTCTTCGTTTAACCTTAGTGGTACAGGATTGAGTGGTCTCGAGATATGGTGTTCGCCTCGAGTACTGGACTTCCTGGGTTCAAGCCCGGGTGAAGGCTATGATTTGTTTCACGTTGACTTATAGTAATTTCCTCTGGTCTCTGGGTAGTAAGATCGGACGCCCGTGAGTATTGTTGCGCACGTTAAAAAAAAAGCCCTTGGCAGTTGGAAATCGAAAAGACAGCCTAACCGCACTGCACGGGCAACATTTTGAGTTAAAAATCTCCCGAAACTATTTTAGGATCCTCGCCGGTGTAACGGAGTTCGTGCACTACACTGAGACTCTTCAGACTCAAGCTTGAGTTAGAAGTAGAAAGAAGCACTAACGTGTTACACCCATGTGCCATGATATTGATCGTTGAATGAACAAACGAATAAACAAACAAAGATGCAATGTACAGGAGCGGTAATCCGATCGATTAAGGCAAGGCTTTAACGCGGGAGACCTAGGTTAGAATCCTGTAAACAAAATGGTTGATAATTTTTGTTTCTTGTGGGGTGTAAAATAAAAATCCAGATCTGCACGGTTGGTGGAGACAGCACTAGCCATGCGAACTTAAATACTTAGACTCAGAGACCCCTTTGACCACAAAAGTGGTAAATACAAAATGTGATTCAGCGCTACTGTTACAGACACTCTGTGCTAAGTACCAGCAGCTTTTTAGATACAAAGTGGCAAGAACAAGTACCTTTTCCCATGGAAAAAAAGGGGGAGGGGGGGGGGGATAGGGCTGAGTAGTAGTATTAGTAATAGTGGTGGTGGCAGTAGCAGTAATAGTAGCAGTATCAGTACCGCAAGTGGTAGTGGTGGTGGAGGTGGTGGTAGTTTGTAGTAGTAGTTGTTGTTGTTGTTGTAGTAGTAATTAGTTAGTTGTAATATTAGCTACTTGTTATATTAATAGTTAGTTATAGTAGAAGTAGATTGTTGTAGTAGTAGTTTGTTGTAGTAGTAATAGTTAGTAGATGTAGTAGTAGTAGTAGTAGTAGTAGTAGTAGTAGTAGTAGTAGTAGTAGTAGTAGTAGTAGTAGTAGTAGTAGTTGTTGTTGTTGTAGTAGTAGTTGCAGTAGTAGTAGTAGTTATAAGTTGTAATATTAGTTAGTTATAATAGCAGCAGTTATAGTAGATGTAGTTTGTTGTAGTAGTAATAGTTAGTAGATGTAGTAGTAGTAGTAGTAGTAGTAGTAGTAGTAGTAGTAGTAGTAGTAGTAGTAGTAGTAGTAGTAGTAGTAGTAGTAGTAGTAGTAGTAGTAGTAGTAGTAGTAGTAGGAGTAGTAGTAGTAGTAGTAGTGTAGTAGTAGTAGTAGTAGTTAGTTGTAATATAAGTTGTAATATTAGTTAGTTGTAATAGTAGCAGTTAGTTATAGTAGATGTAGTTTGTTGTAGTAGTAATAGTTAGTTATAGTTGTAGTAGCAGCAGTAGTAGTAGTTAGTTTTAGTAGTAGTAGTTGTTGTTCTTGTTGTAGTAACAGTAGTGGTGGTAGTTGTAGTATTAGTAGTATATAGTTAGTTAGTCAGACAGTTAGTTGTTATAGTAGTAGTAGTAGTAGTAGTAGTAGTAGTAGTAGTAGTAGTAGTAGTTAGATGTAGCGGTAGTAGTTAGTTGTAGTAGTAGTAGTAGTTAATTTTAGTAGTTGTTAATAGTAGTAGTTTGTTGTAGTAGTAGTAGTTAGTTGTAGTAGTAGAAGTTAGTTGTATTAGTAGTAGTTAGTTTTAGTAGTGGTAGTAGTTGTTGCTGTTGTTGTTGTAACAGTAGTGGTAATATTTGTAGTTTTAGTAGTAGTTAGTCAGTTATTTAGTTTTTGTAGTAGTTAGTTATGGTAGTAGTAGAAGTTAATATTAGTAATGGTTAGTAGTAGTAGTTTGTTGTAGTAGTAGTAGTTAGTTGTTGTAGTAGTAGTAGTAGTTAATTTTAGTTGTTTTTAGTAGTAGTACTTTGTTGTAGTAGCAGTGGTAGTTAGTTGTAGTAGTTTATTGTATTGTTAGTAGTTAGTTATAGTAGTAGTAGTTAGTTTCAGTATTATTAGTATTTGGTTGTAGTAGTAGCAGTAGCATTTGTAATAGTAGTAGTAGTAGTAGTAGTAGTAGTAGTAGTAGTAGTAGTAGTAGTAGTAGTAGTAGTAGTAGTAATAACAGCAGCAGCAGCAGCAGCAGCAGCAGCAGCAGTAGTAGTTAAAGAAGAAGACGCAAAGCTTTTTAAACGTATTTCTCTTTTTATAACATGAAATACTCTCTGTGACCTATGGATTGTGATTGGAGCATATATTTAAATAATCCTTTACTAAACCAAGCATTTGTTCCAGAGTAATTGATGTCATATACTGACTGTTGGGAGTTTTTCTTAACAATTTTTGTATTACTGCACTGTTGTTTAAGCTTTTACGCTCGTTCCATGTCATTATGTAACCCCTTCTAAACATCCCCCCCCCCCCGGGGTCGCCTTACGGGGCGCTGCCACAAATAAATCATTGGGGAGGGCGCCTCAGCCTTTTATAATTTTCTAGGGGCTTTGCGGGAGTGGTTCAAGCGGCGTAAGCCGTGTTAATGCGTACAGTAATAATACTAAATACCTAGAAAGATGAACGTTTTCGTGGGATTAGAAGGGCCCCTTAGCCCCCTTGCAAGTTGTTTGTCTGGGCGGGGAGGGGGCTGAAGGTTTCGGCATTCCTTCCCGGGCTCCCCCCCCCCCCCACTCTCTACATTATTTTTTCTATTTTCCTCTACGGCTGAAAAGCCTTTCAGCGTCATGGCAGGAAGGGATCTCCGGAACGGTCCTTTCTGTTTCCAATATAGTACATTTTTAGTGTCTCCGATATTTCTGTGGTCCATTGTTTGCGTGGTCGACCTCTGGTTCTGTTACCGCCCTATCTGTATAACATTGCTGTCTGGGGCGCCTTGCCTGCTGTCAGTCTTTTTAATGACCAAACCATTTGATCTCTTGTCTGCCGATGGGGGGGCCGATTACTTGTTCTGTGCCGACTCTTCTCCTGACAACATCGTTTCAAAGTCGATCATTACTTGTTATACCTAGCATACAACGTAAACATTTCATTTATGTCTTGACTATTTTTCTCATGTCTTCAGAAGAGATTGTCTATATTTGACACTAATAGCAGAGAGTTGGTAAGAATATTGTGTTGAACAGTGCTCTTTTAGTGTTTATATTCACGTGCATGCATTTCGATATAGGTGCCATTTGTCCTGTAACTTGACTGGCTTTATTGTGTCTTTGTTGTATTTCATTATTAATACATGTGTTTTGTTGTTGTTGAAAAAATGATCCCAATATATGTGAAGTATGTAGCCTGCTTTAACTAATGTTGTTAAGTTTTTATGTTGGTGGTTCTTCCTTTTCTAGTGAATGTCATCACTTCTGTTTTGTCTACGTTGATCTTCATATCATAGTTGTCGTATGCTGACTGAAGAATAATAATATATGCTTGTAGTTGTACCTCTGTTGGCGCTATGACTGCCTGTTAACTCTTTGAGTCCCAAGGAACGCATCATACGTTTATAGGTTCCTACCTAGAATCCCAATGAACGCAGGATGCGCCGATTTTATGACTCTCTTTACTACCACTCTGGGCCTGTGATGCTAAACCCCCTGGGGCTCAAAGAGTTAATTGGCAGTTAAAAAGCAATTCATTGAGTAATTCTCAAATGTTGTTCCTTTCGCTGGTGTTGGCTGATTTGCAAATTTGGTCGACGTATGTGATGAACAAAAGTGGTGATAAACCACACGCCCGTCTCATTCCAGATCTAATAATGTGAAACTTCTCTGGCATTCCTAAATTTGTTCTAACTGCACATTGGCTATCTACGTATAAACTCCTGCACAATTTAATAAGATGTTCGTTTACTTTGTTTCCCTACATCTACCCGGCAAAAACAATAAAAAAAAAAAAAAAACCCATTCTGAAACATTCAATCTGAGAACACGCTAAAAACGTACCCACAATATAATGACGTTCGCCTGAACGTATTCTGTTGCCCGATGACGTCATAAATAAATCCTGTAAATTTTTATACAATCCGTTTTAAATTAAGGACCGCTTTCTCTCGTTGCAATCTTCGAAATCCTACCAGAAAATCAATAAATCCGCCTAGGGAATGTATTACGTATTTCTGAATTAAATAACTGGGCTGGAGAAGTTAACGCAAAATCATCTTTACATTTGAATGTCATATTGGAGACATCTACTGGATGTGAAGAGGTCAGGGGGGAATTTTTGCCAAGCGAGATTTGTCCGTGAATTTTGTGTAAGAACGAAAGTAATAACTTTAATTATTGATTTATTGAGGGGGCTGAGACTGGCTGGCTGTCGCACATACAGTGATAGATACGCACTTGCCACGTTGAATACTAACGTTTATACATATATTACCACAAAGCATTGACTTTAGAGTAAAAAGCACTCTAAAGTATATGCATGTGCGTCTGACATTATTACTCATATTTGCAGTGTTTTTTTTTTTTTCCCGATGCTTTTGTACCCAATAAATAGTTGAGAGGTGGCACTCTGATTGAGCCACAGTTAACAGGTGTGTCAACTTATTGAATGAAAAAATAATTGCTAATTTAAAAAAAAAAAGCAAAAAAATAAACACATCACCTGAGCACTTTGAAAGGCTACCTCTCATCAAAAACTTGTGACCCCAAGCCCTCTACAAGTGGTCAAAGACTACGATATGAACCATAAGACAGGATTCATAGAAACACTCACCTTCCAACAATACTTTTCCCAAAAAACTCAAGCTCCTCTTACTTTTATAAGTTATCAATTTAAAAAAAATTCAAGGCTTTAATATAATATATATATGTATATATTAATACAATGGTTTAAATTCTTCTTCTTTTTTTTTTTAAATTTAATTTTCAAATATAATCATTGTTACTATATTTAGCCTCATCTTTATTTAGGAAAATACATTTTAAAATTGAGTTTGTAGAACACTGGAACAGATTATTTTGGTTTTTAATAGGGAAATATTGTTTCAGCACTCGAATGATTTGAAGTAGCCGTTTCGGAAGGGATTTGTTGGAATGTAGAGCTATCAGTGTGTGTGTGTGTGTGTGTGTGTGTGTTTATGAGAGAGAGTGTGTGTGTGTATCTCCATTCGAATAACTCTACTCGAGTATAATATTTATAATATCTGTGTACTGGGATCATGTAGCACAGAGATGAACATTTGACTGTGGTCCCAATACTCATAGGTTCGAATCCGCTTCAAAGCAGCATTTTATAATTGACCTAGGGCGTTACGGTCAGCCTTGTCTAACATTGGTATCAGATCATATTAGTTAGTTAGTCAAGGGTGGCGCATAAGGCAGTTGGTCATAGCTGTCCGTGTCTGGCGGTTCGTTGCCACCTGTTTTAGGTCTTGGATGTTCATTAGGCCCATGGCTGAGCCTTCCTTTGTTATGGTTCTACACAGGATCTCTCTTGGTTTTCCTAGTTTTCTTTTCCCTTCCGGCGTCCATATGAAGGCTTGATGGGAGAGTCTGGTCTTATCACAATTCTGAGTGTACAGTCCATCATATACCGGGAAGTGAATGTGGGGATCGTTTGTGTGTGCGGCCAACAGTGTTGGATTTATTCCATACATAATCAACATCATGTGCCCTGTTAACTGGCGTAGGCGCTCATGCGTCTCCATAGATTACGATCCCAGGTTGCCTGGAACAACTATCTTGATGATACATCTCCATGCCATCGTTTCAGCTCATCCAGCATCATCTCTCCTGGTCTGCCTCTACCTCTTTTCCCTCTGATCTTTCCAGTTGTTACAATGTTCTCCAATGTCTCTCTTCTCATTATGTGGCCAAAGAACAGTGTTTCTCTCTTTTTTGTTTTTGTAGATAGAAATCTACTTTCATAAGCTTCTTTCAAGCAATTGTTGTAAATTACTCTAGCAGTCCAAGGTATTTCTAATTTGTTCACGATTCCATACATGGTATAGAAAAAAAAAAAAACACACAAGATATAACTTGGAAATAAATGCATAAATGAAATTTTAGAAAGTAGCATTCAACTGAGGTCGCTAGAAAACTATCAATCAGGTACGCTTTCCACAGTGATGGCTGGCTGCTATGGATCTCCCAAGCTTCCATCTGTTGCCATGGATATATGCTCTCTCTGGCTCCTGTTTGTCAGTCTCTTGATGTTATCCTCCCATTGTTATAGCTTTAGACCCAGCAGGGCCTCTTCCCTAGAAACTAAGAGCACAGTGAGGGTACCATCCCCCAACCCCTAGATAATGTATTCTTTATGTTGGCGACCTTGACTATAACAAATATGTACACGCTTCTTCATCTTCTTCTTAAAGCCTATGCCGTGTGGCGTCGGTAATCATGTCTATCAACAACCTTCTATCTTGTGTACTTTCAGTAAACTCTGATACAGATGATCCTTCCATGTCATGATGTCAAACTGTCCAGCATCTTAACCCTGTTTCCCTCTGCCTCTTCTCCACTCCAACTGTCCTACTGTCACGATGTATCCCGTTTTCTTCTTCTCATCACATGACCAAAGAATGTAGATTGTCTGATTTTGATGTGGGCAGTCAGTTCTCTTCGTGAGTCAGTTTCTTTCAAGAGTTTCTTTCAAGATATCCTCATTACTCTTTTTATCCGTCCAGGGTATTTTTATCATGCGTCTATAAACCTCATCTCCGCAGCTTCCAAATAATTGTTCACTAATCTACAAACTCCACGATTCACTTCACACTTCTAAAAAAGCAAACATCACCAGATGTATACTTGTATTGCACTAAAACACATACATGCATGCATGAGTTACAGCCACACTCATAAATACGCATATGCGTACATGCACAAGAATGAGACAAAATCGATATGGATATAAAGCGCACATAGAAAATATTCTTTAGCGCAAGGCTTTTGTCTGGAAAGAGGCGGAATGTTATTTTATGGATGCATTTTCAACACAATAAAGGAATATTTCACATGTGTGATTGCGTGAACAGAAGAGAAGCACAGAAATATAACATTGTAACACATCACGCGTCTAGCCGCTACACCCGTCGGCTGACTTGCCCGAAATAATATTAAATTATAAATTTAGACACTATTCTTTTCGATGAACTCAGTTCAGTAAAACATTCTTTTTTTACGACTTAAGGAGTGTCTCCTTCTCCTGGCGACTGACATAGTACCGCGATCTTTGTCATAACTGTACCAGTGGTCACCACACGGTCTTGTTTGAGAATGGAGGTGAAGGCAGTCGCTGCTGCCTTCCGCAAGTTAACAGTGCGGAGGCACAAATAAAACAATTCTGTCTGAGAATGGCGCTACACGGAGTTGCCTGGTGATCTGGCCGACACTAAACACTCGTGGGAAAGGCGAGACAGATATACAATCAGACAGTTACTGGAACTCTTTGCTTGCTGCTGAAGGTGGGAACGGAGTGTCCCGAATGCTGTGATGTAGATTCTTAATTCAAAATTTAACATCCCAACAGTTGTTGTTCAAACTTGTCTGTTATTTCTTCACCTTTCTTGAATTCATCCTACTTAATGTGCATTAGTTTCTTTTAGCATTTGTTTTCCAACGCATTTAACTTTCGTCGCATGTCATTTTAACTGCATTAAACAGAGAAATATGTGGCCTCATTGTGTGTATGTGTGTGATATTCTGTGTCTACTGTACGTATGTGTTGTGATGCTAAACCTCTCTGTGCCAGTATGGTCTGCTGTGATTTAAGTATGCATTATTGATGTAAAACCTGTATACGACAGTATGTTTTACATACGATTAAATTGTGTACGTGTTTGGCTTAGTGACAATACAAAGAGGAGCTTTCATAGCATTAGGAAATTTGTGGAGGTCAAAAAAAATTAAAAGAAATACTAAAATTGAAATTTATAATTCTAATGTCAAATCAGTACTTTTGTATTGAGCGGAAACATGGAAAACAACTAAGGCAATTACTAATAAACTACAGCATTCATTAACTGGTGCCTGTGCAGAATAGAGGGAATTAATGGTATGATAGAATCACTAATGTAGAGCGTTAGGAGAGAACTAAGTACGCTCCAGTGAACCAAGAGATGAAGAAAAGACGATGGCATTGGATACAACACACATTGAGAAATCCGGAGAACAATATGACTATAATGTCTTTGCCCTGGAACCCACAGGGGCATATATATAAAGGAAGGCCAAAACAACACATGGTGAAGGGAGCTAGAGAATAAAGTTAGAAAGATGGGGAGGACATGGGAAGATCTGTATGCAATAGCCAAAAAAAAAAAAAAAAAAAATAGAACAACTTTGGCGTGAGTTGGTTGAGGTCCTATGCTCCAGTGGGGGCTAAAAAGGCAGAAAAAGAAGAAGAAGAAGAAGAAGAAGAAGAAGAAGAAGAAGAAGAAGAAGAAGAAGAAGAAGAAGAAGAAGAAGAAGAAGAAGAAGAAGAAGAAGAAGAAGAAGAAGAAGAAGACAATACATACACGTAGGAGTTTAATCAGAAAGGGACAGTCATACTTTTTGGTCTGGTTATTAGAAGTAAGACACTGGAGCATGTTGTGACCACAAGACAAATATGTGGTCAGTGAAACAGAGGAAGACAGCTCGTAAAGATTCTTGACAACTTTTGTTTTTCTCATGACATTGAAAGCTTCAGAACATAAACATATACAAGCTGTTTAATATCACAGGCTGCGGAAAGGCATAACAGCCCAGGTCAGTCGGCAAGAAACCTAATCGTGATGAAGTATGAGTTTTAAAGTGACGTGACGCGTGATATAAAGAAATACGCTGCAATAAAGTGAATGTTAGATGAGTATCCTTTACAGGACGTTGCAGAACAAACCCCAACATTTTTTTATTGTTTTTTTTTAAGGCAAATTTACGTCCAGTAGTTTGCTATTGCTCTCTGGACGGTCAGCTTCTCGATACCATTGTCAAAACCAACGCAAAAGCGCAAGGTCCACAGATGAGATAAAACCCAGCACCCCGACATTACGAAGCCCGTTCACAACACCTAACTCACACCTAGCAATATTATTAACGTATGAAGAGTATATTAGCAAGTGTGCAATACTTAACCAGGAAACTATTATTTAGTCGCGTAATCTTTTACAGAACGTTGCAGAACCAACCCTATTTTCCCCCCGGCTTTTATGGTTTTTCTAGGCAAATTTTGTAGTTTGCCATTGCTCTCTGAACGATCAGCTCTCGGTATCACGGTCGAAACCAACGCAAAACAACTCGTTTGCAGCTGGGATCGAACCCGGCACCTCGGCATTCAGATGCGCGTTCGCAGCGCCCAAGGTTTGGAGATAAAGAGGGATGGAGTGGAGAGATAGGCAGAGAAAGCAAGATAGTGGTGAAATGGGCGGACGAACGGAGAGATCCGAAAATGATCCCATCGATAAATTACGACTTTCGGGACTAACATGCAGTCAAGTAAAATCAGTACCTGATGACACCGACAGAACGACAGGACACCAACAAAACCTTTCGACCACAGTCTGTATCCTGTATAAAGCAAGCACAACTCGATCACATACGAACGACTGCGCAAGTACACAGAACAAGAAAATGAACCCAAAACATCTGATTGACACGAGAAGAGAATTCCCCAACAAGATCTTTTCTCGCCAACTACACTAATCGCTGGAGAGAGGCTGATATTTTCTGAAATAGGTATTAACTAAAAGGGCAGCAAAGACCAGACCCAGGGAGACCTTGTCTCATGCTATACAAGGGTTTTCCTTTTCGCATGCCTTGGTTATCATGTTTGTCCTTAACCTTCCTTGTATCGCATTGCCAATCAATGCTGATACAGATAGATTTCCATGCCAAGATGTCAAAGTGTCTTACATCCTAAAGCGTCTAATATCTCAAAGTGTCTAACATCCTAAAGTGTCTAACATCCTAAAGTGTCTAACATCCTAAAGTGTCTAACATCCTAAAACATCTAACATCCTAAAATGTCTAACATCCTAAAGTGTCTAACATCCTAAAATGTCTAACATCCTAAAGTGTCTAACATCCTTAAGTGTCTAACATCATAAAATGTATAACATCATAAAGTGTCTAACATCATAAAGTGTCTAACATCATAAAGTGTCTAACATCATAAAGTGTCTAACATCATAAAGTGTATAACATCATAAAGTGTCTAACATCATAAAGTGTCCAACATCATAAACTATTTTACATCATAAAGTGTATAACATCCTCACTTATAGCCTTGTTCCCTCCCACCCCACCCTACTTTCCATTTAACCCTGTTCTACCATGTTATTTCACAGTTGTCGGGGCGGAAAGGGGGGGGGGGGCGGAGAGGGGGGGGGGGGGGGGGGGGTATCCCAGCCTTCGTGATCTTATTTAAATATTGTATTTACTGCCTGTATTTGCTACATTTCTTCTTCTTCTTTTTCTTCTTCTTCTTCTTCTTTTTCTTCTTCTTCTTCTTCTTCTTCTTCTTCTTCTTCTTCTTCTTCTTCTTCTTCTTCTTCTTCTTCTTCTTCTTCTTCTTCTTCTTCTTCTTCTTCTTCTTCTTCTTCTTCTGCTGCTGCTGCTGCTGCTGCTACTGTAATACTAATCATAATTATTATTCTTATTATACATCAAATAGTACTGATAGTTCAGCTAGTACTTATGTTTGTAAAATATATATTTATCTCATGCCATCAATATGATTATCATTCACTAAAAAAAAAAAAAGAATAATAAGGATTCTAAGCAATACTATAAGAATGAGCACAAGAATCACTCCATTCCTACAGTAAAGTTCATATTAGTGACAACATTGCAGATATAGATAATCTATTTCAAGCAAATGATAGAAGAAGAAGTAGAAGAAGACCTCCATTCCACTTGCTTTCCCTTTGAATAAAGAGTTACATATAGGCTTTTACACCCAACATGGTTTCTACTGCAGTATCAAGATATTTTTAAATATGTCCTACCCATACGCACGGGGTCAAGATAAGAATCTGAAGCATAGGCATTTAAACTATCCCTAAACATCAGGTCTACAAACTCCGTGAGAAGACGAACATCTTCCTCACCACTGAGGTAAACAGTTACAACACATATCACTTTAGATTTAAGAAACAGAACATGTGTCGTATAAATGCATTCATGAAAATATACATGCGCACTGATCCCTTAACTATAGCACAATATATAAAAAAAACCATTGCAAGAATATGACACAGTAGGTAAACACTATCACGAGTTCACAAAAATGTATGAAAACTGTGGAGCAATTTAGTTCAGTGCCTGGCGACATGCAATATGAATGCATATTATTCTCCTAGAAAATGTATTTATCTAAACCTCCTACACATTTTCAAAAGCAAATACTTTGTTGTTTTTCAAATTTCTCCATATAGCAAATATAATGATGCATTTCTCTTCCTGTCAGACACCCCAGACTTCATGTTCCAGACTTCCGGTTTTCTGTCATGTCTCCAAGCGCCATGTTTGTTACTTCGCCCCAGCTGCTTTAAATATTTTTCACATCCCTGCATTACTTTATCAACAATATATATATATATATATATATATATATATATATATATATATATATATATATATATATATATATATATATATATAAGGGCTGTACCGAATAGTGATATCGGCCGAATATATGGACCAACTATTCGGCCTACGAATACGAATAGTGAATCATCATCATCATGTGCTTTGCCGGCATGGGCAACATGCCTCGGCAAATCAGGCTCCTGCACATTCTCTAGTTCTTGCTGACCCACCTCCATGAAAAACCTTCTAGAATTCATAAGTGATAACTTCTGGTCTCCCAGAAGATCTGCCAAGTTCTGCTTCTCATTGTTAGACCATGAATAAATGACCTTTTACCCCACCAGGACATCGCACTGAGCGATAAACGCCCGGTGACACAAAGTGCACCATTCGAATGAGGATCACCCGTGGAGAGGTCCCAGAAACTTCCCGTTAAAACCGTTAGTTTTATCCAGAAATTAGTCCAGCGGTTGTGAGGTAACCACTATTCAAAATAGCGAAAAACTTTTCGGTCGAAAATGTGTCCCACATCGGCCCCGAAGCGAATACGAAGGGACAGCCTAATAATATTTACTGTTAGACCAGTTTCCACGCAGCTATTTATAGGCTCCTAGAATAACTTTTCTTCCGCGTACCAAACTGTGCAGCTGGTTGGAGAATTCCATTGCACCATTATGACGATCTCTAGGTCCGGAGTGCAACCGTTATTCACATTCCTCGAAAAATGGTCGACCGGTTTTACTGTTAGAAATTATTTATTTATTTCCAGTAAACTTCCCTCCATTATTAGGGCGTTCCATCCTTTTGGCCAGCAATTGAAAGTGACATTTAAATCACTTTATGATTACCCCCCCCCCCCCATCCACCCCTCCTCCCAGGTCACATAACGCTGGTGTCACGTGTCTTTATTAGGGTTTCCCCTAATGAACCAAAAAGACACTCTGAAGTAGTTTAAGTGTAGAAATGTTGGCTTGCAAAGGTCTAGTCTAGTCGGTATCCCGCAGCTCCAAAGAACATCCAACCTACTTTAGGGGTGAGGTGACTCAAATTTTGGCACTACAGAATCAGTAAATATTCATAGGCGCAACTTAGACTGACTTTCCCACTACTTTTCAAGCTCCCAGACTAGATAGTAATCCTATGCTAGTCAAATTAACACAGTACAGAATGAAGTTACACAATACAAAATGCATTCCAAACAACTTGAAAAACTGTGAAGGATGGACACTTATCACAGAATGTTAAATAATAAAACATTATGTAATCAGTCATAAATTTGAAAAGAAATCCCTACTAGTGATTCATGGTTTGCTTCTAGCAGTAGCAAATTTGCCCCTGGAAATGGACAGAGGATGGCATGTTGAGAGGGAATTCATCCTCATCTAGAGCGGTAGTTAGGCAAGTAATTTGGCTTCACTATAAGTCAAACTCCAACCTTTTTGCTGAATTTGAATATATTTCATTCCCAAGAGAATTAGGATAGAATTCAGTATTTAACCCGACATCTTGACAAATTAGTACAAAAGAAGGATATTTACATATGGTGGAAAAGTCCAAGTTTTGAAACTGACCCATTAACAAAGAGGTTACAAGATGTGGGCAGGTGCAAGACCAGAGGGATGTGGGCCGTCATGCGGAAACACATCCTACCCCCAACAATTGTTTAAACCCTACACATTTAGATGAACAGTTCTAGCAAAAGCAGCATTTCATAATAACACGGAGAAAATTATATGCATTATGCTTTTGTCAGCTAACGCGAGAGAGGTGTTAAGAGCTTTATACTTATGTGAAGCAGTTAATCATGAATAGTCAGCAGACTACTAATTATTTGGAATCTACAGAAATGTGGCTTTTATAGAAAAGTCATACGGATAAGTACAGGTCAGATAGTGCGGATGAAATTGACGCAAAATCCTATTTGTGACCCAGAAGCAAAAACTCAATGTTGATCATGAAGAACAAGGGAACGCAAAAGAAGAAGAAGACGCACCAGCAGAGTAATGCCCCCAAGAAAAGTAGGGGGTGGGTGGGGGGAAGGGGGGTCAGTGTCAATATATATCATGCGTTCTGTGTGACAACCTGGAACAGCTCTGTGAGTCATTCCTGCTAAATCCCTCTGTAAATAATCCTGAAAAGATATGAAAAGGAATTAGAATATGAATGAAAAGGTAGCACAAGCAGGTTTTTATGCGCGGCAGAGGAATATGAGATCATATTTTGAATTCAGAGTAATGCGGACTAGATTAGTTTTTACGTATCGTCACCCCCTTGTGGGATGCAATTTTTAGTTATTTTGAAGCCCCACCCTGGCTTTTGCCCGAAGGCCCTAAATATAGCCAGGCCCTAAATATGGCTAAACGAGGTTTCCGGGACCTCTCCACGGGTGATCCTCATCTGCATGGTGGCACTTTGTGTTACCGGGTGTTTATCGCTTGTGTGATGTCCTGGTGGGGTACAAATTACTTACCTACATTTAGAGTAATCCTCGAAAACTGTAAGAGATTACAAGAGAGATCTACATAGATGCTTCATGGATTACAGCAAGATTTTTGCCTGTGTTAAACACCAAAAACTGGGGCATACACATGGATTCGTGGGATTCCCAACACATGTGGTACAGTTAACGGAATCTCTCTTTACCATAAACAACAAACAGCAGTCAGAGTAGCTAGGGAAACATCGGACAGGTCTCATGTGCAGAGAGGGGTAAAGCAGGGCTGCATTTTCTCTCCACCCCTTTTCAACATTTATGCTCAAAATATTAGCAGAAATGAAATTAACGATGAGACCTGTGACATTTTGAGCTTGATACAGCAACGGCATAAATAGGGTCGTGAACTGATATAAAGTGATGTCGAAACGAAAAACAAGTAATCTAAACATGGGAAGTCTTGGGCACTACTTGTGGTTGTGGTCTGTAATTTGAAGAACAAAGAATAAGCACACATGTAAGGAGGCGACTAATTAGGGGTGTTTCTTTCAAAGCCGGAGTGCAACCGTCAGAGCTAAGGAACCAATCATCTGCATGTAATAACCAGATTTCTGAAAACGAATGTGTACGCAAAACTCAAGTCAGGGATTAAGTCCAGAGTCCAGAAGTTGACGAATAACCAGAACTTTGCGCCAGGAGTTTACAACATGTGAACGTTAAAAAGAAGAAGAAGAAAAAGAAGAAGAAGAGATCCCGGGTCATGGACGTCTGTCTAATTAAAACTAAATCCTTTTAAAGGAGCGTTTAATATTTTTCCAGATCTGTGTTTGTGTTTCGTATTTTTATTTAACTTGGGTGGAATATGACGTCAGCTCAATCAATAATGCAAAACAACATTAAGGCGGAGTGTGCTCAGTGTCTTTGACCTCCGCCTCTAACGCGTACAGGGATTAGTTGTCATTGTCGTCGACGTTTATATTTTAGTGGGTGTTGTGTGGTCCTCTCCACCTGTGATAGACGAGCTACACATAGTTTACGCTGACAGTGGGGAAACAGAGCACTCCAGTCAAAGTTACACCAGTCGAAGAGAACACCTCTCTGTTTAATTCTTTCGCCTCCAAACAGCCTACTACAGGTTTCTTTGTCATTCCAACCATAATATGACATTTCTGCTGTCGCATGTCACAGATATATGCGTTGAGAATCGACGTTGTAGCACTCGGGACATCCCGATAAGGAATTCCTCCTCAGCTTCGGCAGCAAAGTGCAGAGTTCTAATTGCCAAGGTACCAGAAACCGTCTGATTGATTGTTTGTCCGTCTCGTTATTGCCCTGACTGTTGAGAGTTGGCTAGTTAACTCAACTCACTCCTCCCTGCACCATTCTCTTCAGACTGTTATGATTCATTTTTACCTAAGCCCTGTTTACTAGATCACAGCTGGTCAACATCCAACTTGTCATGCGTTAACACAGACAGGGTAAATTAACCCCTTGTGTCTACATTATATACATTATTAGTTTACGTGATTCTATTCCGTACTGTCTCGGATGAAATACAACAGACGGAAGTTTCTGTCGTTTCGTTTAGTTCAGCTTCTTAGAGTTCTTCTCAAAGTCTATGCCCTGTGGCCTGGGTAGACATATCTGTCCACAACCTTCTGTCTCGTGTACTTTTAATCAACTCTGATAAAGATGAGCCTCCATGCGATAATGTCAAACTGTCCAGCATCTTTTCTCTCCTCTCCTCCAGCTTTCCTACTATCACGATTTACCCCAGTTTTCTCCTTCTCATGACAATAGCACGGAATGTAAATTGTTTCTTTCTGATGTAGGCAATCAGATCTCGGAATAAAAGGAGTTAAAGTAAAAAGTGCATGGGACTAAGAGATTAAGTCAAGAAATTTATTATTATTAAAAAAAAAAAAAAAAAGACACATCCTCACAGTTGCCCAAATCTTGGCACATGTTAAAATGTGCACTACACGATGAAATAAGTCTTCTTTCGTTCGCTTGAAATATCTGCAGTGCTTTCTCTAGTATGAACTTCACTGTCTTTTGTAATTCACTTAGCGGCCCGTAAAGTTTGGCTTCCGCCAGTGTCTCTCTTGTTAGGAAGTTGTGCCTGGAGATATTGTATTTAGACAGTCTTGGAGGATGTGATCTATGTGTGTACCTGGCTGATTCGCCAGTCTTAAATTTTTTGAACGTGTGACTGCGAGGTCGATTTGGTCCTGCTCTAAGGCATAGAATAATGACTTGCTCTGGTCTGTTCATAATATGGTCATGGTCTTGTGCCAGTTTTTAGAGGCTTTCTGATTGATTTGATTGTTCTCTTTTTATTGATAAGATACTGGTACGTCAGGTTGTTCTTCGTTTGCACCTTTCTTAGCTAGTTTATCAACTCTTTCATTTCCAGGAACACCACGGTGGGACGGTTTCCACTGCATAGCTTCCTGACACAAGTTGCCTTGTTAAGATAGTAGTGTCCGTATACATACCTGGTAATTTTCCAGACCTGGAGTCCCTGACGTCTGTCAGGAATACCACTGGTTGTGAAACATGCCCATATGAAATATACGATGAAATGAATACCTGAAGATAGAAACAATTTGAGTTGAATAGATTCAAGAACCGACATCACAGCACTCGGGACATTCCCATAAGCGCCCCGTCCTCACCTTCAGCAGCAGCACAGTGTTCCAGTAGTAATGGTGCCAGTAACATTCTGACTAAACGACTGTTCTGCGTTTCCTCTGAACGTCATGTCTCGGCCAGATCCCCTCGTCACTCCCCGTTGCATCACTCTCACTAGACTGTGGTCATCAATTTGCTCTCCTGAACTGTACACACTCTCCCATACTGTCGTAACCACGTCTGCCTTATCATGCATCAGTATTCCACCAAGTTGTGCAGATTCAGCCATTCTGTCCGCCTGTTCATTTCCAACACACCAGCATATCCCGGAGAAAAGATCGAGACAATAGTCCTCACATCGTGACATCTGCAACAAAGCATGCCACTCTGCAACGAAGCATGCCACTCTGCAACAAAGCATGCCACTCTACAACAAAGCATGCCACTCTACAACAAAGCATGCCACTCTACAACAAAGCATCCCACTCTGCAACAAAGCATGCCACTCTGCAACAAAGCATGCCACTCTGCAACTAAGCATGCCACTCTGCACGAAGCATGCCACTCTACAACAAAGTATGCCACTCTACAACAAAGCATGCCACTCTACAACAAAGCATGCCACTCTACAACAAAGCATGCCACTCTACAACAAAGCATGCCACTTTACAACAAAGCATGCCACTCTGCAACAAAGCATGCCACTCTACAACAAAGCATGCCACTCTGCAACAAAGCATGCCACTCTGCAAGAAGCATGCCACTCTACAACAAAGCATGCCACTCTGCACGAAGCATGCCACTCTACAACAAAGCATGCCACTCTGCAACAAAGCATGCCACTCTACAACGAAGCATGCCACTCTGCACGAAGCATGCCACTCTACAACAAAGCATGCCACTCTACAATAAAGCATGCCACTCTACAACAAAGCATGCCACTCTACAATAAAGCATGCCACTCTACAACGAAGCATGCCACTCTACAACAAAGCATGCCACTCTACAACAAAGCATGCCACTCTACAACAAAGCATGCCACTCTACAACAAAGCATGCCACTCTACAACAAAGCATGCCACTCTACAACAAAGCATGCCACTTTACAACAAAGCATGCCACTCTGCAACAAAGCATACCATTCTGCAACAAAGCATGCCACTCTACAAATAAGCATGCCACTCTACAACAAAGCATGCCACTCTGCACGAAGCATGCCACTCTGCACGAAGCATGCCACTCTGCACGAAGCATGCCACTCTGCACGAAGCATGCCACTCTACACAAAGCATGCCACTCTGCACGAAGCATGCCACTCTACAACAAAGCATGCCACTCTGCACGAAGCATGCCACTCTACAACAAAGCATGCCACTCTACAACAAAGCATGCCACTCTGCACGAAGCATGCCACTCTACACGAAGCATGCCACTCTGCACGAAGCATGCCACTCTACAACAAAGCATGCCACTCTGCACGAAGCATGCCACTCTACAACAAAGCATGCCACTCTGCACGAAGCATGTAACTCTGCAACAAAGCATGCCACTCTACAACAAAGCATGCCACTCTGCACGAAGCACGCCACTCTACACGAAGCATGCCACTCTGCACGAAGCATGCCACTCTACAACAAAGCATGCCACTCTACAACAAAGCATGCCACTCTGCACGAAGCATGCCTGTCCCCTCTTTTCCTCAGCAAGATAGATACAGTCTACTGTTTAATTTAAACAGTAAAGTGGTGGGCCGCCATTGGCACATCAGTTATATTATGCTAGGCTCATATTTATATAGGTCAACATACACTCAGTGGGTGATGTGGTCAACATCACAGCGACCGCCTTTACTTTCCAAAATTGTACCTGCTACCCATTTAAGACTGCGTCGACCTGTGAGCCAAGGTCAGTTTAAAAAAAAAAAAAAAAAAACTCCTACATTATTAATACTGTTAAATAAAGTCATCGACAGTTACGGTCTAGTTCTTTGCCTTTCATGTGAATAACTTTGGACATATATCTCCACAACAATGGAATTGAATTGTCAAGAGGAGACATCTTGTTGTGATGAAATCATTTGGGGTGGACAGTGGTTATTGGGGTGACCTAAGTGCATTCTTTACCTATATTTTGAAAGCAGCTTAGTAAAATTCGATGTAATTTTCAGTTGTTACTTCCTTAAAGTTGATAAAGCAATGGACATCTCCGCGAGTTGTTGAGATTTTCAAACCAAAGCCACAGATTTTAGATAAAACGCTGAGTTAGAAGCGGAACCATGAAGTCATGAAGAAGAAAACAAAATCAGATCTGCTCTTTGAAAGAATGAAAATATCATATTCTAAGATCATA
>CAJHNH020001454.1:160000-167677 GCA_905116865.2 Candidula unifasciata
CCGCCACCTGGTATTCCATACATACTCTATTATCGCCATCACACTGCCACCTTGTATTCTATACATACTCCATTATCGCCATCATACCGCCACCTGGTATGCCATACATACTCCATTATCGCCATCATACCGCCACCAGGTATTCCATACATACTCTATTATCGCCATCACACCGCTTCCTTGTAACCTTGATTTCTATACATGCTCCATTATCGCCATCATATCGCCACCTTGTATTCCATACTTACTCAATTATCGCCAGCATACCGCCACCTGGTATTCCACACTTACTCTATTATCGCCATCATACCGCCACCTGGTATTCAATACATACTCCATTATCGCCATCATATCCCCACCTGGTATTCCATACATACTCCATTATCGCCATCATATCGCCACCTTGTATTCCATACTTACTCAATTATCGCCAGCATACCGCCACCTGGTATTCCACACTTACTCTATTATCGCCATCATACCGCCACCTGGTATTACACACTTACTCCATTATCGCCATCATACCGCCACTTGGTTTTCCACACCTACTCCATTATCGCCATCATACCGCCACCTGGTTTTCCACACCTACTCCATTATCGCCATCATACCGCCACATGGTTTTCCACACCTACTCCATTATCGCCATCATACCGCAACCTGGTATGCCATACATACTACATTATTGCCATCACACCGCCACCTTGTATTCTATACATACTCCATTATCGCCATCATACCGCCACCTTGTATTCCACACCTGCTTTACTATCGCCATCATACCGCCACCTGGTATTCCACACCTGCTCTACTATCGCCATCATACCGCCACCTGGTATTTCACACCTGCTCTACTATCGCCATCATACCGCCACCTGGTATTCAACATCTACTCTTTTATCGCGATCGTACCGCCACCTGGTATTAAACACCTACTCTATTATCGCCATCATACCGCCACCTGGTATTCCACACCTATACTATTATCGCCATCGTACCGCCACCTGGTATTCCACACCTGCTCTACTATCGCCATCATACCGCCACCTGGTATTCAACATCTACTCTATTATCGCGATCGTACCGCCACCTGGTATTAAACACCTACTCTATTATCGCCATCATACCGCCACCTGGTATTCCACACCTACTCTATTATCGCCATCATACCGCCACCTGGTATTCCACACCTGCTCTACTATCGCCATCATACCGCTACCTGGTATTCCACACCTACTCTATTATCGCCATCATACCGCCACCTGGTATTCAACATCTACTCTATTATCGCCAGCATACCGCCACCTGGTATTCCACACCTACTCTATTATCGCCATCATACCGCCACCTGGTATTCCACACCTGCTCTATTATCGCCATCATACCACCACCTGGTACTCCACACCTGCTCTATTATCGCCATCATACCACCACCTGGTATTCCACACCTGCTCTATTATCGCCATCATACCGCCACCTTGTATTCCACACCTGCTTTACTATAGCCATCATACCGCCAACTGGTATTCCACACCTGCTCTACTATCGCCATCATACCGCCACCTGGTATTCCACACCTGCTCTACTATCGCCATCATACCGCCACCTGGTATTCAACATCTACTCTATTATCGCGATCGTACCGCCACCTGGTAGTAAACATCTACTCTATTATCGCCATCATACCGCCACCTGGTATTCCACACCTACTCCATTATCGCCATCATACCGCCACCTGGTATTCCACACATACTCCATTTTCACCAGCTGACTGACTGATTGATTAACTGGCTGATTGATTGACCGACTGACTGACCAACTGACTGACAGAATGAATGACTGACTGACCGACTCTGCGACTGACTGTCACAGTGACTAACTGACTGACTGACATAAGTTTTCAAGAGCTGGCTGATCGATATAATATTGTTACGGTTGGGGACTCTAGACGCTGGTTGCATGACCCCACACCCCACCCCCTTTTCCCACCCTGTCCGTGAATTAATATAGGCGTGGTTTTATAGGAGATATGAGAACCCTCCTTCAAAATACAAGTTGTTAACAGAGGATTTATTTGAAAAAGTTCTTATATCTTATTCAAATTAAAATAATCTGGCATTCAGCAGGCACACATAATCAGTAATAATCTCTTTAATTAGTAATGTTTTTGTTATTAAGTAAAATAAGTAAAGGACGCCTTTAGGTGTATAGGGCATATAGGGCTAGACCTATATTTTATAGCCCAGTCGACACAGGATGGGTCATGTGGTCATGTGGCATCACGCCAGGGGCCTTTACTTCCCGGGACTGTATCCAGTACCCACTTAAGGCTGGGTCGTCCTGAGAGCCAATGTCGTTTTTGAAAAAAATCTGGCACAGCCAGGGAGCGAACCCACGACCTTCCATCCGCGGCGAGCGTCTAGCTGCTCCGCCACGGCGACTCGCGTTGCTACTATTACCTTATTATTATTGCTTATTTAAACAAGGTTTAGACTCATCTGATCCCTCAACCTTGTAGACAATTTATTTGGAGGCGGCAGCTCTTTCCAGTGTTTTCCTTGTGTCTGCCCCTCTGTCTGAATGTTGAAATGAGAATCGACATCACATCGCTCGGGACACTACCAAAAGCTTTAGCGGCAGGCAAAAAGTTTCAGTTCCGATGGCACCAGTAACTGGCTGATTGTACATTCGTCTTGCCTTTTCCTTGAGTGTTGAGAGTCGACCTGATCCCATGGTAACTCCTCTCAGCGCCATTCTCCTCAAACCGTAATGATCTGTTTGTGCTTCCGCACCGTTCATTCGCCCCTAAAGGGCCATCACAACATCTAGAATGTCATACATTAGTTCACTACTAAATGGTGCAAAACAGACCAGTCTATCTGTCTGCTCGTTTCCCAAAACACTGGCATAACCTAGAGAAAATATCCAAAGCACGCTAACTACATGGCGCCTCTGAAGCAATGCTTGCCACGTCACGGACCATGTCTCCCCCTTTCTCAACATGCTGTGTGAGACAGTTGCAATCACAGCATGTGTGTACAGCTGATTCTCAAGCCAACGGAAGGCAGCAGTAACTGCCTCCACCTCCATTCTCAAACTAGACATTGTTTATACCATATGCCAGGCCTTGCTGCACAAAGCGACTTCCATATGCTTTTGCTATGAATCCCCATGCATTTCGTCTAACTTCCAACGCATAGCCATCTGTTTAGATATTACATCACCTTATTGAATTATTTGTTTAACTTCTGATTCTGCAACACCGGCTGGTCAGACCCTGCACTCACGACCTAAAGTCTAAAGTAATTAGAACCCTATAAAAATATTATTCTTGCTCTGAAACTTGGACCCACTCCTCTCCTCGCCCACATTTAGCAAGCATTCACACATGTCTAATTGTGTTCAGGTTGCGCCATCCAAGACCTCATTTCGGTCTGTGACCCTTAGCTCTGTCCATGGAGCTATCATACCATCTGTGGGTCGCGACCTTTTCATGGGTCGAACGACCCTTTGACGGGGGTCGCCAAAGACCATCTCAAAACTCATATTCACTGAAGTTATGAAATAGCAACGAAAATAATTGTATGGCTGGGAGTGGCCACAACACGAGAAACCATATTTAAGTGTCGTCGCATTAGGAAGGTTGAGCGCCACTGGTCAAGGGCTTTATGCATGATGTGTTTCTTATCTGTAGCTACTCCGAGATATGACTGCCAGCAGAACTTTGAGCTGCCCCTCCGTCTCTATCCTGTAGCATTAGAGGGATAATTATCTTTATTACATAATTACTTACTGCGCTGACAATTTCGTCATAGAATGTGTATCATATTTCCCTCAGTTGTCTTTTTTTTTTTGTTAAACCAGGTCTGAATTTTTTTTTCTCCAGGCGTCATGGCTTGCTGGCCGTGGCCCCGCCCAGCGCGCGTGCAGATCTGGCACACGACGAGTCGAACGACCAGATCACCCAAACCGTCGTCAGAAAGACAGCAACGAGGCCGGGGTCGATTTTCCACCGGTAAAAATAACCCCAGTGGTGCAGCATTCGGAAAGAAATGTCGGGAAACAGTTGACAATCAACATGTCACGAGATTTGTTTTTTGAGGTGATTTCGTAAATGCAAGGATTTTGTTAAATTTATACCTAGTGCGATTGCTGGGTGGATTCAGACAAATTCAGCTCTGCACGAGTTGGGAACCTAAAGTTTCCGCGTGGAAATGGTTTTCCAGCGGTGAAATTTGAATATGAGGAGGATGGGCAATTGAAGGTAAGATTATTGTGTGTTAGAAAGAGAAAAAAGATACAGTCACAGACAGATATAGCGGACAAAGACATACACTGATAATAAACAGGAAGATAGATGGAGAGATAGGCAGGCAGGTGGGCAGAAAACAAACAGGAGAGACAGGCAGACAGGTAAGTAAAAAAGAAAGGCAGGTATGTAGTTCTACAGCTAGCAAGCCAGACATACAGATAAATCGATTAAAATGAGTGCAAGATATGTGTTTTACAGGGAAAATGGAAGAGCCATCAAAGAGTGAAGGATGAGAGAATGAATGGGTGAATGGATTTTTAGCTAGACAGACAGACAGACAGACAGACAGACAGACAGACAGACAGACAGACAGACAGACAGACAGACAGACATATTAGATTAGATAGATAGATAGATAGATAGATAGATAGATAGATAGCTTAGATAGATAGATAGATAGATAGATTAGATAGATAGATAGATAGATAGATAGATAGATAGATAGATAGATAGATAGATAGATAGATAGATAGATAGATAGATAGATAGATAGATAGATAGATAGATAGATAGATAGATAGATAGGGATAGATAGATAGATAGATAGATTTGATAGATAGATAGATAGATAGATAGATAGATAGATAGATAGATAGATAGATAGATAGATAGATAGATAGATAGATAGATAGATAGATAGATAGATAGATAGATAGATAGATAGATAGATAGATAGATAGATAGATAGATAGATAGATAGATATAACTTTAATTTCAAAGGGTTACAAATTAGGCAGGCAGGCCTGTCTTACATTCGGCCCTTCCAAACTTCCATCTTTCACACAGCAGTTGTATTTCATCAATGAAGCATGTTATACTCATGTTATGATATGCATATTATGGATATGAAGTCAAAATCAAAAGCATGGGTGGTAAAATATGTGCGCACGATCACGCGTGAACACACACACCCACATACACACACAAGCCCAATCACTCACTTACACGCAAACACATAGGCACCCAGTACACACATACATCCACATACATACAAACATGCACACACACATACATACATTCACACACATACATACATACATACATACATACATACATACATACATACATACACACACACGCACGCACGCACGCACGCACGCACACACGCACGCACGCACACACACACACTCACACAGACACACAGACATACAGACATACATACATACAGACATACACACATACATACACACACACATACATACATACATACACACACACACATACATAAACACACATGCATACACACACATACATACACACACCATACATACCATACATGACACACCACCATACACACACACATCCATACAACCATACTACATACATCCAGTACACACATAATACACACATACTAGAACACACATACAGAAACACATACAGACAACACATACAGACACACTACAGACACACATAACAGACACACATACAGACATACATACAGACAACACATCAGACACAATTTACAGACACATACAGAAATACAGACACACTATACAGACACACATACAGACACACATACAGACACACATGCAGATATTATTTTAGACACACATAGACACACAAATAACAGACCAGTATACAGCATTTATACATAGACTAGATAGATGGGGTGGATTACATACACTACATACAGTACACATACTATGGGTGGGATAGTAGCAGGGATAGACAGACAGATAGACAGACATTTACGACAGATCACATACACGACAGATAGACAGGACCAGACAGCTAGATAGCCAGACAAACAGACAGACAGACAGATATATGGATAGATAGATTATAGATAGACAGACAAGACAGATGAGAGCTCGAGACAGATACTCTAGACAGCTATTAAGATAGAATCAGATAGATAAGATTTAGATTGATAGATACTATTTAGATAGATTGATTAGATGAAAGAGATAGAGAGATCGTTGTTAGATAGATTGTCTCGATAGATAGATCGATTTTATAGATATAGATAGTATATAGATAGATAGATAGATAGATAGATTAGATCGATAGATATAGATTAGATAGATTAGATAGATAGATTAGATAGTTATTAGATAGATAGACACTAGAATAGTTTTTAGATTGATTAGATTTTTAATTAGCTTCGATACATAGATACTTTAGATAGATAGATATTTAGATAGATAGATTTAGATAGATAGATACTCAGATAGATAGATAAGATAGATAGATGCATACATAGAGAGATAGATAGACAGATCGATAGATACATAGATTGCTGATTAGATAGATAGCATTAGATAGATAGATAGATCAGATAGTAATTGATAGATAGATAGCTAGATGCTTAGATGGATAGATTTTAGATAGGATAGATAGATAGATAGATATCTTGATAGATATAGATAGATAGATGATAGTTAGATGATAGATAGATAGATAGATAGTTTTCAGATTCGAGTGAATAGATTATGGATAGATAGATTAGATAGATAGATTTTTAGATAGATAAATAGATCATCGATAGATCGATCGATAGTATCGAACCGATCGATCGATAGATCGATAGATTAGATAGAATCGATAGATCGGATAGATAGATAGATTTGAAGTATAGATAGAATAGCATAGATGGATAGAAAGATAGATTATAGTAAATGGATAGATTTATTAGATGGATAGATCGATAGATGGATAAAAAGATAGATAGATGATAGATTTTTAGCTTGATATATTGGATAGGAAGATGGATTTTTGGATGATAGATTTTAGATGCGATAGATGGATTGTGATTTGATAGATCAATAGATAGATAGGATACGATGATATTATTAGATAGATAGATAAATATAGATGATAGATAGATAGATAGATGGGAGAGAGAGATTAGATAGATAGATGGATAGATAGATAGATAGATAGATATATAGATAGATAGATAGATAGATAGATAGATAGATAGATAGATAGATAGATAGATAGATAGATAGATAGATAGATCGATAGATAGATTAGATAGATAGATAGAATAGATAGATAGATAGATGATAGATAGATAGATTAGATAGATAGATAGATATAGATAGATAGTAGATTTAGATAGATAGATAGATAAGATAGATAGATAGATCGATAGATAGATAGATTTTTTAGGATAGATAGCTAGATAGATAGATAGATAGATAGATAGATAGATATATTATAGGATTAGATAGATGATATAATCGATAGATGGGGGGATATAGATAGATAGATAGATAGATAGATAGATAGATATAGATAGATAGATAGATAGATTAGATAGATTATATAGATAGATAGATAGATAGATAGATAGATAGATAGATAGATAGATAGATAGATATATATATAAGAAGATAGATAGATGATAGATAGAGAGATAG